>JAOUZG010016999.1:105859-146129 GCA_026289955.1 Argiope argentata | reverse complement strand
ATATATATATATATATATATATATATATTCAAAAAAATTTCATTTGTAGTAGTTATATTAGATATTTATTTTATAAAGACAGTTGTTAAAGATTAAAGAAATAAATCATCCTTGTGCTATAAATTATTTACTTCACTTGGTAAGAAAGAAAAGAAAAAAAAAGGAAAACCGAATAGCAAATTATTCGACCTATATATTAAGACAGCGTCAAAATTAACATTTCAACCAACACAAGAGTCATTTGTCTAACTAACAAGCTTTTATTACCAATTTAGTGAATGGATATCTATACGATAAACCATGTTTAATAATAAAATTTTAAATGAAATATTTTATTTGCAAAATTTTTATGCATCGGATTGTTTAAAGGAATAATTTTTTTAATCAAAAATATATAAAATACTACGAAGGGTACAGATGCTGATAGCTTTCCGGTTATTGAACTTTTTTTCACATCCATGTCCCACTAAACAACAATGCAATTTTATTCACCTTTTGCATAAAAAGAAAGAAAATAAAAATGGTGTTAGATAAAAAAAATAAAAGCACCACAAGCGTTGTCACCTGCTCGAAAATATTTATATACATTCTTTGAGAAGTTGATATAATTTTTTCTCATAAATTTCCTATCTAAAAGATCTCAAAGAAACAGAAGTTGCCGATGTGTTTAACATAACAAATTGACTCAAAAGACTTCATGCTGCTTTCCAATTCAAAAATTATGATGTTAGAATTCGGAATGAGTTAACAGATATAAAAACTCATGTATCAGTACTCTAGTGTTTTTCCTTTAAATTATATTTCTCTGGCTTTTTTTTTTTCTTCTTTTTCTCAATTTCAGCATCAAGAAAACATTTCATAAAAACATTTTTTATTTTATTTTCAATGGATGAAACTTTGTTTTGAAAAAGGAATCTCCCAGTATTTAAAGGAAAGTGGGAGGGGAGACTACTTTCTATAGCAAGCACAAATCATCTGTCCTAAAATACTAACACTCGTCGACAGCAGATAAATTGTCCGAACTCACAACAATATGTTACTTAAAAACAATTCAAGGATGAAAAATCGTCCATCAAACGCAGTCGTAAAAATGTAACCATGAAACTGAAGCGGTTTACAGTCGCGATTACTTTCTGAAATTTTGCAATTTTTCTAACGTTTTACGGTCACGCGAGGTATTCGTATGTTCGGACACGTGGCCATTGTTCGTTTCAGATTTATTTCCCGCCCTTTATTTAGTCCAAGAATACATCTCCTGACCGTCTCAGGTGCTTTTTACGACGTCTGATATTTTTTTAACAAAAAAAAGTATATTTATGTGAGAATTCTCGAGTACAATAAAATCACTTCATTCAAAACTTTTAGTTGAAAATAAGGTCAGAGGTAAATTATTTTAAAAATGCTTTTGCTTTACAGAAATATTTTTAAAGCAATATTTTATAACTGTAACTTTGTTCGAAAAGGTTTGAGATAAATAATGGTGTCATGAATACGGCTATAAATAGCTATCAAAACGATCAATTTATTCTCTTGATTTTATAGTTTGGAAAACACTCGAAAAATACCGTTTGATACAGAAAAAACAAAAATAGAAAACGTCGAATTATTTATACATTGAGGAAAAGGGCATGAGTGTTTTTTATGAAATAAAAATGTTTTACATCTAATATGTCGTATTTAAGTCTAAAATTAATATTTTTACTAAGAATTGTGTGCGTGCGTGTGTGCGCGCGCGCGTGTGCGTACGTGCGCATGAGAATCTGTAGGTATTTCTATAAATCAAATTATACAGTTAAACAATTTGCCAATTAAAGATAACTTAATTCTTACTTAAAATTTAACAGTGTAGTTTTTTTTTCTTTAGAATAATTACAAAATATCTATATGTCTGTCATCCACAGCTTTGTGATTTTCATTTCTTTCCATTTTATTCAACTTCTTCAACTGTATATATCAAAATAATCTGAATTTTAAAATCTTATTTTACATAGCTTGTTATCAATCTAACATTGCTTACATAGGTATTTTAATGTTTTTATGCTTAACATATCCTGGTGTGTATTGATGTAATTAAAAAAGATTTTGTTTAGTTAACATCAAAAATAGTTTTAGATGAATTACAATAAAATATTTTTTAAATTTAACTTTTAATGTTTTTATAATAGTTTTTATTGAATAAATGCATATCATGGAAAGATTTCACATTTTTAGAATTTGTTATTCATGAAGCAACAAAGATATAAATAAATTTTCCTTAGAAAAATATATGCTCCTGTTGGAAAATAATTTGCCGCAAAGAAAATTCACAAAATCCGCCAATTCCATTTTGACTTAGCCCTTTCAATCTGCGAGAGGATTTTCGAACTTTGAAAAAGCACTTTATAAAGACAGGAAAGCTGGAACGACTATCTCATTGTATCACAGATATTCGGTTCAGTTCACCATTAGCTGCAATGTTGGTATAAAAAAAGAGATTAATATTATTCAGAGAGATTAAATGTCGTTATCCAGTAAAATAATATTATCATATATTCATTTATTAGTAGAGAAAGTGCTGTGAAAAGACTTGCTAGCAATTTAATTTATTAAAAATTAAATCCAGTTTGTCTTTTGAATGCTTTATACAGTAAAAATCAGAATAAATGAGATAGCCAGTGACATCTTATTCAAAATGAAACATTTCTTGAAATTGAAACAATACAGTAAAAAAAACCAGGACCTCACAGTTTAATTAAAGATATCTGGGTCCTTTCAATTTTTTTCTCTAGACCCTTTTCGGTCACCCTCTCATTTTTTTTTTATCTTGGATGAATTTTTTTCTTCTATGCCCTGCTTCATTTAAACGTCATACATGAAACTGTAACTGATAAATAAAGAAAAATGAAGCATTTTATTAAATAAATTTGCCAATAAATAATTTTACAAACGATCAATTTTTTTGATTTGATTTTACAGGCAAATTTGAATTTTATTTTAAATTTAAGAAATCGCTTTCACCTAGAAACCCCTTTTTATTCAACATACTATATTTTTCAGTTTCTTAACTGAAAAGATACAATGATCACTATACCGGTCTACGATATAATTGAAATAATATTCCAATAACACGGCATTGCAAATTATGACGCAGCAGAGATTCCACTGCTGAGGTGCTCAACATCGGACTAAGATGCAGCGGCTGAAGCCGATTGCCTTTCAACATTTTCCAAAGAGTAATAAACTCTTGTAATTCCACATGCAGGTCATGGAACATCATTTCTCTAGCGGAAAAACAAAGTGAGAATTTCTCTGTCTAAGAAAAGCCGTTCTGAGGGAAGGAAAGTCAAGTGTCGTGTCATTCAGCTCGATAAGTGAATCGTTGTTTCTTATTGTTTTTATCTGGGCAAGAGTCTTTTGTTCTGGGGTCCTCGAGACGCTTCTGTACTTTATTCGCACTCCCTTCGACAGATTAGATTAGGTTCCACTCGGAACAGATAAAAACACGCGTGGATTGCGCCGGGGTCACCACGTTTGCTGGGGTGTTGACAACACCGCTTCTCTGCTGGTTTCGCCTCGCGTCTGCTGCCATTCTCTTCCTTAAACTAAGTTCCCTCATTGTAATAGCTTGCATCGTTTTTATTATCTACTTTGGAGTTACTTAAATTTCTGGTTTATTTTGATATGTCTTGCAATGGATATCATATGAAAATTCATTACAGCCTGATGAAGCATTTCTGAAACTCTGTTGTCTTCTTCTTCTTTTTTTGCCTTAGCGTATATTTAAGGAAATATATATTATCTAGAATTAATTGATAACTCAAAATCATAATTTAATAAGATTATAATCATTATTTAATTAAATCAAAGCTGTATTATTATTAAAAAAATTTAAAGGGTAAAAAATGAAATGTATTATTTTTATTATTTCTTCAAATCTAAATACGATTTTATAATATATAGATATTTCAAGAATCGTTCTTTATTAGATAACACTCCACCTTATTTAATCGTTTTAATTTTTCGAGTAAATCACTGGAACATGCAAATTACTCACAAATTATAAATTTCGAAGCAATTTTTCAGATTAAATTTTTTTTTCTTATTATATCTGTTTTGAATTTCACCCTAAATCCCTTTAAAGATTATAAACCTCGTAATTGTTGTTATTGACAATAACCACAGATTATTTTTCCACCTTTGAACTCAATCTTTCGTATTTCCTCTAAAGACTGTTTCAAATACATGACTACGAGATGCATTTTTTAATGAGATAATTTTTTTAAATTTTTGCATAAAAAATACTAAATTATCTCCTATAGCATAAAATATATCAATTAAGAGACGAAAGTATTTGAAAATTGAAATAAATATCGTTTTTATGAGGGGAGCCACTAATAAAAGATAGCTTTAGCAAAAGCCTAGTTAAAATCTTGTTAAATAATTTGATGAAAAGAAATGCGCTGCATATTTCCAGAATAAGCCCTATCTTAGTTTAATCCTTATCTAATGAGATTTGATTAGCAAGTATCATAATATTTTCCACTTTTTTTTCAGGGTTACGGTGGCCTGGTGTTAAGACTTCAAAACCAATGGGATTTAGATTCGAGACTTGATTCCACCGAAAACCCGTAGTGTAAATGAGTCTAGTGCTCACTGTCTGGCCTAATCATCCTCCCGTTAGCGTGGAGTGAAATTCTGGTGAAGGGGTGCCAGCTCATATGTTATCTCACCACGTTTCCAAATTACGAGATCCACTCCAAAATAGACTTGTTATCTAACCACGTTTCCAAATTACGATATTCACCTCAAAATAACCCTAGTGCTGTTTTAAAACGCAACGTTAATAAAACTAAATTAAACTCATTTTTTTCATTATAAAGAATTAAAACAATTGTAATATTTTTTAATAAACAGATTGCTTATTCTTTAATTCAAAAACAGCAGGTTAAGAAAATATAATAAAATGAAAAAAAAATTCATTAAATGTTAATTTATGATATTTTTCAGCAAGAATATTTTACCGATTAAAATTTTACCTGTTTACAATTACAGTAAATAACATTAAAAGTTAAAGCATGACGGTACAAAAAGCAGTATATGAATAATATTTCAAAGAATAAATGCAGTCATTCCAGTGCTTTTATTTAATAAAAAACTTTATCGAAAATGGTGAATAGAAAAGCACCTACTTACCTACATTAAAAACAGGAAATTTTTACAAATTAATTTTTAATCTCAAGTTCAGTGTTGCATCCGATGTAAGAAAGCGAACGTAATTCAGTTAGTAAACGAACTCAAAACAATTAGTAAGTAGAATATGAAATGTAATTAACTTTGGAAAGAAAGTATTTTCACATACTGTCCTTTTTCAGAGGATTGAAAAATAAAATTATCGAATGATTATTAAAAATTTAGTAGAAGTTTAGTGAAAAACGTTGAAAAAAAGTTTATTTCGTTTCTTTTACGGTAACCGAATTGAAAAGACATAAGAATTCTAAGGAAATAATTGTGAACAGCGAAATAACAATCACTAAACGAAAAAGTTCTTTGAGTTAATATATTTTCTGAAAAGGAAAAAAACTTTTATCTATGCAATTATACAGAAATTTTGTACTGCAGTAGCATTTGAGAGTTATAGACTAAAAAATAATGTACTTGAAGTTCGAAAAATTTATTATTAGTGACGCTGGTCGTTTCTAATTTTTGATCATAAGCTTTAGACGGAGAGAAAATAAAAATTTCAAATGCCTTCTTGATTTGGGAAGTTTGAATATATAATCTGAGAGTAATCTGGAATATAATCATAATAATCACAAAATTCAGTTCAGTCCATAAACTTTTAAAAAACTGAAATCGACACTTTAACTGCTGTCTCATAAAATAGTTAAAGAAAAAATCATCAAATTATAAAATAATTTTTTTGTCAACATGCAAGCTTTTAAAAATAAAATTTTGAAAAAGAGTTGCGATGCAATAACTTTAAAAACTTAAGTGAATATTTTGAGGGGGTTTTTTTCCAGCCTGTCAGGAGCTTGAATATATTTTATAAATACAAATCAATCTACTGTCAAAACTCTCGTTATTGTTACTAAAGCAATTTCTGTATCAGAAAAAGGGAGGTGCAATCAGGGATAATGTGTGTTGCTACACAATTCTCCCAACCACTTATCAGGGCATTACCATTTGTGTTTTAACTCTCGTCTCTTTTATTTATCAATGGATTTTAGCGCATCCGGACATAACAGTTCTTTTAATAGTATTAGATAGTATTCATTCATTGCTTAGTGGCGATGTTGTCACTCCTCCCCCCACGCCTTTTTTTGTTAAAAACCACTCTTGATAATTCATATCAGCATCGCTACGTTCGTCTGTGGAAATAAATATAAATGGACTACTTTGACTGTGGAAATACGGGAGTGCTGTGTCGAGCGGCGTGGGAAGGCAGCGAAGACAGAAGAGAGTTCTGATACCCACGGCGAGGAAAGTGTTTGGCAAGGATAAATTTCGAAAATAATTTACACACTTGTATGCAAGATTTTAAACTCAGATCCCTGATCGTTTTGATAAAAAATTCAAGCACGAAAACGCATTAAAACAAATACATTTTGTTCTAATTTTCACTGACTACAGAGAATATATTCGAACTATAGATTTAGACGTATTTTGGAAGAATTCCGGAAAATAAATGCATTTGTGGAGGAATCGGTTCTGTTTACCAATATTTAAAGGAATGCACAAAAATCTCCGGACAAAGAAAACATATGCAAGGTGAAAATAATGATTTGAGTTCTATACTGATGGTATCAAGTAATCTTAGGACTCTGAAGGGCATGGTGTCTAAACATGCCAGTTTTTTGTCAGCTGATTGAAAGTTTGTGGAGGAGGAGGTGGTCAGTATTTGACCTCTTTAGGATCAATTATCTCGAAAAGAATATCAGTTTAACAGATTCGGTCAATGTAAGGACGGACATTGCAACAGTCCACGGTTGGCTACAACAAATTCTGCCGATACTGCTACGTTTAGTGGTGGCGGGGCGGTCGGCTGTTGACAAGAAGAACAAGAAGATTTAAAAGAATTTCCGAGTCTCATAACCTCTTTGAGTTCGGAAAAGAAAATTTTTGGACAATATATCTGTCCATCTTCTACAAAGATAAAAACAAAATTACTTTGAATTAGACTGATAAAATTTGCTATACATTTTTATACCAATTTGTAGATTTCTATCAAATTTTGCTCAAAAACCGCTCAGATGTAATCTGACGGTCGAACTTTTCAGTACAATTGAAGTTGATTACTACTAAATGAAAGAAACTATGTGTATAAAATTCCGTTCATCGATATAACATCTATAGTGTAGACATCTATCACATTTTGAGCCAAATCCAACAAAGGTTTGACCGTCTATCGGTCAATATTTGTACAAATATGCAAACGCAATAATTCAAAATTGCAATAATTTCAGTATATCAAATTTGGTATGTGGTTTTTTTTACTAACAGTGCAGATTTTTTTAATCGCATACTATTAGCCTCATATCAGGGATTAATCGCCAAAAAATTCACCAATGATCATATTATGGATTCTATAAAAATGGCAAATTCATGCCAAAAATTAATATTTCTCAACAATTATGCGCCGAATAACTTTTTATGGAATAACACCATTACAAAGAGTATGCGAGAACAATTTTGAGAAACCCACCTTTATTTTTATTTTAGCTGTTGATTACCCTGACTAATGTCAAGCTATGACATTTTTTAATGCCAGTAACCTATCGTAATTATATTCCTAAAAGATATTTAATCAAAGATTTATTTTATAAAATTTATTGCGGTTTTTGATAACGGAAGCCTACAACGCCATCTGATTATTTCAACTATGCATGACAATCTTTTAATGTAATAGTTTTTGTTTATAAGAATTGATGATTCTGATTATAAAATAAAATTGAGTTCCCCATTTAATTTATTAATGTCATAAAAAATCCGTACTTTTCAATTGATTCAAATTTAAATTACTTGTATCGTAAAATTTCATCAAGTTTTGCCAATTAGATGTTGTAGAAATAATATTTCCCCATGTAGAATAAACATTGGAGTCAACATACGCTAATGTTACTTTTTAAAGAAAGAAATAAAATTTGATAACATTCCCAAATATTCATTAAATTCTACAAATTATGAGAAATCTTCATGATACTGAAAAGTACTCTTAGCATTTAAAAAGAGAAAAATGCAGAAAAGTTCATTCATTTATGTAAAAAAAATAGTTTTAAATGAAACAAATAAATATCAATGTCTTTTTATGAAATTCATCCGACTTAGTTCCTCATTAATCTAAGGGAAGATAAGAAGAAAGAAATGTTTTATTTTACTTTCGAGTATGCTACAAAGATATTAATTTAAACAAAAATAAAACACTACTGTTATAAGCCAACTTTGGCGACCATTTATTTTGACAGGATTAATTTTTGCTAAAAATTTGAATTAAATATTTTGTGTAACCTAATGACCCTCAGAGAAATATATTTAAATTTTAAATTTTGATAGATTTGTATTAATTAAGAAATCTTATCAATGTGTCACACTTTTTTCTAAAATCTTGTCTAAAAATTATAAAACATTAGCAAACAACGGGGGTTTAGAAACTTATGCATTTTAAGAATTTTTAAGAAGCTTTGAAATTAAACTATAATTGAAAGCACAACAAAATTCAAAAACTTTAATAAAACTTTGCCATACACAGAAACAATATGGAAAAATGAACCTAATCTTCATAACTCGTTCATCCACAAACGGGGAGGGACGATTAGGATCAAATAACTGTACAAACAATGAAAGCGATTTTAGGTCACTTCATCAATAAAATATACTATTGTCAAGTACCATTTTTTAAAATTAATTAAAAATGGAAAAAATACTATAAAACAAAAAAAATTATTATCATAGAAAAAATAATATTTTAAATTTTAAGGTGATATAAAAACAATTTTTGTGTTTTAATATTTACTTCTGAAAAAGTCCAATGAATTCCTTTCTTCCAACTTCTTAAGAAGTTATTCTAAAATTTCACTTAATTTTTAATCAATTATTAATTATTTTGAAATATACTTTCCTATCTTCCTAAACAAAAATTGGCAATTCCATGCCAAATGGTCAATCCTACAGAGCATCAAAATACAGACACAATTATCTTTATTCTTAATTCTTTTCATTTCTTTCTTTTTCTTATAGCTTTAAAAAGCGTGCTTAATCATAATTATTTTTACAACAGTGATGTTTAAGATTGAAAATATAAAAATAATCACCCATTTTACCGCATTGGATATTCGATATTAATCTAATCTGGGTAAGAATATTAGACATGCGAGAATTAACAACCCCATGGTACTGTACTCCAAAGGACTATTAATCATTGCGTAGAATTATTATTACTTCGGTCTATTTACGGAAGTCGGTTGAAACTTGGTATCTCCTCTTCATCAAACTGCGGATTTTTTTTCCCTAAATTACTATTCTGAAGAGCTTTGTTGCTTCTTTACATTCATTATTTTTTTTATAATGAATAAATGGATATGATGAATATATATAAATAAATACATATATATGATGAATTCAAATGTATACAAATATAAATATTAAGCATACAAATATATACATAAGAGCAGTTTATATACGAAGTAATACGAATATTATGCGAATACAAATATTAGGGATGCAAGAATTAATATTCCAGTTATACTGTTTTCAAAAGGATTATTAATCATTGAACAAACTTAATGTTTATGGAAGTCAAATTCATTCTATAATGCATCTAACTGCGGAATAAAATTTATCCTTAATTAATTTTATGAAGAGCAGCTTTGTTTTCTTTTGCATTTATTATTTTTTACGATGAATTAAAGGGAAAATGGAAAATTTAGAGTAAGAATTCTAATTTCATATTTTTTTCATATTTTAGTAAAAAGCTAACAAATAAGACATTTTTTATTAATATAAATTTATTTCCCGTAATTAAAATTAAGGCTAAAAGATTTTTAATGTAAAAAATTGACGCCAAATAAAAAGAACTTTATCGATTAAATTTTTAAAGAATGCGAAAAAAAATATGTTTAAAAGAAAAAAAATGCCTCATCTGCATTCAATAATGCTTTAAAATTTCTTCGTGGATCTTGGATACTTATCTGAAAAAATATATTCCACAGATAATAAATGAAGACCCTTACTGTTTAATTCAAACTGAAATTGCGTTTCAGCATTTAGAGTTATTGTGACTTATTATACGATCTATAACTGATGGAACTTTCTTTAAAAAGATGAAGTGACTTTTTAATTTAATGTTGGCAATTTAAATGTTCCTGAGAGTTCAGCCCAACGTGACTTTTAGATCAATTAGTTCTTTTTATGCGAAAGGAGTATTTTTATTTTTGTTAATTTTTTTATTTCAAAAATAAATTAATTCAGGAATCGTAATCGCGAATAAAACTAATAAATGGTGATAAGAATTTTTTAAAGAGTTAGTTTTGAGATTTAAAGCAAAAAGCACGACTTGCTGTTTAATTTTGAGCAATGGCATATTTCCAACCAGGCACACCAAGTAGCTTTATAGGATCCGCGGGGCTGAAAGTGTCCACGATCAGGTCGATTAAAAGAATTTATTGTTCTTGTTATCAAATATATAAGATTGTAAGAAATACGCATTCTGTAAATTATAAAATATTTGTATCATATTGTGCCTTTAAATCAGCATTAAATAAATTCAAGTATAATAAACTTATTTAAAATATATTTGAATAAAAATTATTCATTTTACTGACTCTGATAGGTGCAGCCAAAAAAATTATTAAAATTTTAATGTTTCTTTAAAATTTACTATAATAATTAATTGCTTTTATAAGTATGGAAATCAGTAACAATTGAAGTTAATTTTCGAGTGTTTTACTGATTTTGATATTTTTTCCGTCGATATAAATTAATAGACAAATAAATATTGACATATATATTTTCCCAAACCTGCTAATATAAAAAAATAAATCAAAAAATCATTAACTTGTTGACTAACTTAAAAACTGGTTGAAATGTGAAAGTTACTACCAGTTATTTTAAGAAGGGCCTCAGAAAATGTTTGGTTGTCCGTTAGAGCAAAATAACTAAATTCAACATTAGCTCTGAGTTGTATTTTCATGCGAAATATCGTTTTTATATTAATTTAAAAAATATCCAAGATAAAAAAAACTGTTTAATAAGATCGCAACTGTATGTTCACATAAATTGAACGATAAAACAAATAATTATTATTAAGTTATGATTATAACTTTATTAACACAAATAATAAAACAAGTATTTTTTTTCAAAAGAGCACTTAAAGGATTTACATCCAAGTGCTTTATTTTGAAAAATGAAATTATTTTTTCATAGAATTAATAAAAAAGTAATAATCGAATCATTTTTGATTTAGAGCACATTTCTAATCTTTTTTAAAAAAAATAAATCAACGATATTATGAGATAAAGAAAGAAAAGATTAAAATAAGTGCCAACTTATAAAATTAATCACATGGTTATCATACAAATTTGCACTCTAATGGCGAAATTTTAGAAGTAACAAATTACTGATAGACATTAAATTTAGCTTAATCGATCAAAATCGAAATTTATCGAAACAAACACTTCATTAAAATGGCATTTTTTTTTTCATAACCGTCACTTTCTATTGAATTTTTACTAATAAGATTGAATTGTTATTTTTTATACGTTCATTCAGCAATTTTTTTTCAAATGGTTAAGAAATATTAATATGTTTTGAAACAAAAATAAAATGAATTTTAAACATTCAGTAGAAAATTTCGTGATTCACACATATCAATTTATGTGATCATCAAACGCACACAATTATTTTTAAAATCTCTAGTACCAATCAATATACATTCAACATATATAACATTATTTCAGTTTTTTTCCATGTAAATTTATTTATTTATTTATTTATACACACAAGAATATAAATTTCGTGGCTATACAGACTGTAAAAGAGGTCGACTAAATTCACACCTGACCTATAAGTCGCTGATATGTCACTTGAGAAACATGCTACGCCTTATGATTTCGGAGCATAAATTGCGCTTTTCGCGACTGTGACTAATCATTTAAAGTCATAAATGTAGATTTTTTTAAACATTTATTTAGCTGGTGCGCATTTCTTAGTGTTTCAATAGGTGAAGAATGACAATTAAAATTATATTTTTACGACAAACAGCCAATACATAATCGAGGGGAAAAGTAGAAAATCATCATTCGAAAATCCATTTAAAATACCGTTTGGTTCGGTATTAAGCGGATTAATTATCAAAAAAAGTAGAATATCTTTATATTGGCTAATCCGAATCTGTCTATGTTTTAAGGGGTTTTTGTCCTAGTTTTCAATATTATTTTATAAATATAATTTTATAGTCTGTTATCTAATAATTCAAAATCAATTAAAAACTATTTTCCCACATGAAATTCCTACTAGCTCAGAATGAAGCAGACTAAAGAGTTAATTGATTTGAAGAAGGAAAAAGTCTAAAACTATTCAATGCAATAAACATTCGGTTTAAAAAACGTTCTAAATATATTAAAAACATAAAATTTAAAATAAATCTCTAATCAACAGTTACAGAATAATAATGAAAACAAAAATCAAAAGTTTGCAAATAAATTAGTTCCATACCGGAATTCTAACAAATCTTAATTAACAATATTCTTTATCACAAGAATGAGACTTTTCCAATACATAACATTATTAAAAGCCTGTTTCATTTTACATGTACAGAAATTTTTAAATTTTACAAAATCGTGCTATATATAATAACAAAAAATATTATAAATATTATGAAAAAAATCTGCACTAAGAAATAACACATTCAGAGAGAAAATGTCACAAATCGACAAATAAATTAACTGTTAAATATGATAAAACCTATAAAATCAAAATAATTGTTTTAATTATAAGGACAATTCCATATTCTATCTATCTTTAAAAAATTGTTTCTATTAAAATTTATGATTAATTAATTTTTTATTGAAAATTCTAAATAATATTTTTACATTTTCAACTAGAATTTATTCATGACCTAAGAATAAAGATTTCAAAGGAAGATATCAAAATAGATTAGATAATATTGAGATAAAGCAAGTTATGTCATATATATAGAACAACACAAAACATGGACCAAATAAATACAAAACAATTATTATTTTCAAATTTTTTAAATCATAATATAAGGCCAGAGATCGCTTTAAAATTGAATATACTAACAGACAACAAAAGAACTATCCTTCATAATGTAACATATACAACAGAAATGATTATGAAATCCATATGTCGCCGTGAAAGTCCAAAATTAGAGAATGCTAATATCCTTTGATGAATGTCGTCACATAACAAATAGTTCAATGGAAAGCCGAGCATTTAGCTATATTCTAATATTGTCGTCAATGTATATACACCTCCGCCGGAATACAGAAACGGGAACTATCACATGCTGGCGGGAAATGAGAAAACATAGCCCAAAAGGTGAACACTGTAGTTTACATTATTGTAATATATAAAACTGTGTAAGATAATCACACAGTTTTCATACACAGCAGAATTATGATTTTATTATGTTGAATTTTTGTCTAATGATAATTATAATAATAATTATTATTATTATTATATATATCTATAGGTAAGAATTGAAGATATTTAGCAAATATTTCGGACACGCACTAGACGAATGCTGTCATTCGTTAAAGAAATCGTCATTTGTTAACTTTTGATATTGAACAATAGCACACAACACACACAGGATGATTCTAAAATGACCAGATTAATTTTTATTAAGATAAGTGAAACATAAGAAGATAACCACTATTACAGCGAATGTAAGGAAAAAGTAAAAAGTAGTGATTAGGTGACTGAGGTGATTTTCTCTGAACAAATTTAAGTATCAAAGTAAAAATATTTATAAAGGTACAAAAAAGAATAAATAGAATATTAGTACCCAAAAGCATTAATACTAAATTGCACGAATAATGACGCACGAACAAGACGACCCCATTCTTAGAACATTTACTTAGCTTGCCATTCTATCTATAATGCTGCGTTGGCCTTACAATAAAGTTAAACATGCAACAAAGTTGATTTATAAGTGCGAACATGTATTTCAATAATCCTGTGCTGCACCATGAATGTTAGTGTTCTTTCTGTTCATTTCGCTAACAAAGATGATCCAATCCGCAGCAATACTTTGAATCGAAAGTTAATTGCACAGATTTCATTTTATAGCTTTCTTCGTGATTTCGGATCTTCCCCCCCCCCTGATGTTTAATTTTGTCATTTTAATGGTGAAGAAAAGTTTCCCGTTTTAGGAAACTGTGGGAGAAGGAGAGCATCGCGCTTTGAACCTCGGAATTCAGAAACGGATACGCTCTGGAAGCCCCCAGTAAAGAAGAAAAGTAAATAAATAAAAGTTTTAACATAAGCAGCTTTTATACTTTTCTAAAAATTAATATACTTACATCATAACACAGTGATATTAGTATAAAATTGAAACAATATCATACAACAGTTTGATCCACCGGACTTAGAATAGTAAAATAAATATAAAAGAGATAACTTTCTTTAAAAAAAATTTTAATTGCGATAAGTCAAAGTTCTGATGATAGATGCAACATTGTTTTCCTATTTTAAATATATTCTTTCTGAATAAAGGCACTTAGTAAAAAAATGCATTACAGGAATTATTATTAGATTTAATAACTGATCAACTAAATAACGCCAGTTATATCACATATAAGATGATATATACCGAGTCTTTTAAAGGCGAAAGTAATGTTTTGCTTTTCGAAGAGTAGTTTTAAGTTCAAAATTAAAATTATAGCTTAAAGTTTCAGATTTGAGCGTTATTCTTTGGATTCTGCTCTTACATTAAATATCTAAAGAAATATATAATTTGTTTGGAATGTTCTGAATGTAGGTAAAAAACATAAATTGAACATGATTTAATGCAAAGAACAGACAACTGAATAAGCGTTGCAAAGATAAAGGGAACTGTAAAAATTTCCCCACTGTTATATTTGAGTTAATTATGTATGTTCACCGCATAATTCCTATTATATAACAGGACAAATACAGTTTCTCGCAAATTCTGGAAGTAACTTTTGAACAATAAAAAACAGAGAGCTTTCTAGACATTGGCGAGGTTGTGGCAGTTGCATTAGAAACATGATGCATACATCTTTCTAATTTTTAACTTTTAAATGTATATCTCAAAGTAATAAACGATAGCAAATGGAATATGTCACTGATGATAACTATGCCAAAATAAAACAATAATTTTTAAAACTATTTTGAAACGTAGTATACATGCTTAATCTGAACAATTTTTCAGGCAAAGAATGATGTTGGAGAACTTAAGGAGCAATTTTATTCAAATTATTTCAAAAATTTTGGTTTATATCACATAAATAATTAATCAATTGGGAAATTTTATTTTCAAGAGGTACTCTTAAAAAGTTTTGAGATAAGCTGACTTTATTAATGATTTTAAAGGAAATAAATTTATTATGATAAACTCAGTTTAAAAATTAGTTTTATGAATTTCTTTTCCATCTCTTATCAAATACGCTTAAAAAGTATTTAACTTCACTTTAAAAAATAATTTGAAATAAAAAAAATCTTTCATCATACCATCTAATTTTTTTTTCATTATTTATTTATATAAATATTTTTAATAATATTTTAAATTATCATTCTTTAATTTTCTCTGAAATAGTTGGGAAAAATTTGAGAAACTCGATAAATCATCATGAATGACTACATCATTAGAATAAAGGATAAGAAAGAGACAAGTGGTCTTGTTAAAAAGGATTGAGAATTTGAAATAATTAACAAAATACTTATAAATACATTAAAATAAACAAGTTTTGATTTTTTAAAAATTGTTGATCAATTAAATAAAAAATGAATGCAGTAAAATTCTTTAATTAAAAATTGAATTTCTTAAAAAAATTATTAAATTATTTCAAACTATTTCCCATCTTTTCTGTCAAACAAATAAACAGTAAATTCGAATGATATAATAAAAATATTAACAACTTCGCTCTCATATTAGCAAATAAATTAAAGAAGCTTTTTCATCACATTTTTTTCTATATATAAACTTTAAATATAAAATTTTACTTACATCCAGTTACTTCTTGCTCCTTGTAGAAATGAACACCAAAACAATAACACAAAACACGCACTAGTCCTCATCTCGACAATTCTAAAAGTCCCACACCAAATATATCATCCACCAGAATTTATATAATTTTTTTCTTTCTAATTTCGGAAAAAAATTTTTAAATGCATCCGCTTGAGCGTTTTTAATCAGAACGCGAACAGGCGAGAGCACGTCTCTCGTACTGAAGGCGCACACAAGTGGTCAATCGTATCCACTTCGCATCCTCTCACAGGACGATCTGTCAGCAGGGTTGCCGCAGTAGGTTTCTTCTTCGGAGCAGATGTCGCCAAGGGATCTTCGCCAAGCACGCCGTCACAATGAGTTTTGGTGGCAGGTTAAAGATAACGCGTCAAGTTAGCGACAGTGATGGTGGAAATCATGGGGCTATCAACAAATGGTATTCTGCTGCTTTCAGGTTGCATTGGATACTGAAGTTCCCTAGGAATTCTATAGAATTGTTGGGAATTTAATATAACGAATAATTGAATAATTCCTGTTATCAGAAATGGATTTTGTTACCAAATATGTATGTTCGATTTTGAATGAAGTTTTATGGGGATTAATGATAAAGTATTTAATAATAATAATTGTGTTTCTAAGTTTCTTTATTTGAGCGAGTTCTTTTGATTCTATTCTCTTTTGTCTCGAAAAAGATTTGTATTGCATTAAAAGGATATTTTCGAAACTTTCCCGTCAACGAAACATAGAAACAGTGAAATCTGAGAGCCGAACTCTTTTGAATTTGTCCACTTTGGTCTCTAAAACGTTAACAATCTGTATGACGCCAGGATGATATTTCCATAATTTTCTCGCCAACGAAAGATCTAAACTCTGAAACTTGAGAGCCGTATTCTTTTGACACTATTCTCTTAGGTTTCAAAAGCGTTAATAATTTGTATAAAACACTAGATTGTTATTTCCGAAACTTTCTCACCAACGAAACACCGAAACTGTGAAATTTGAGCCAAACCATGAAAAAAAAGAGAGTTTTGTTCTTTATAGTACAATGAAGGAAAACCGAATATGAGCTCTGGAAATCTTTTTGTCAACCGATTGATACCAAGAAACGATACAATTTTATTAAAATCGTGCACCAAATTTCATTTATATAGGTAATTGCGACTCTAATTGATTGTGTTTTCTTGCATACGAATGTACAAACTAACTTTTGGACAACCACTAATGGATTTTGAACCAAATTTGTCAGCTTATATTTCAAATGCTGAATCTCCACTTACGACGGTAAAATCTCCACTTACGACGGCGCGTCATATTTTACTGACATGGATTCTTTCGTTTTGAAGTTATCATGTTCATTTTTGCATTCGGATAGGCAGGCAGATAGCCGACATTTAAATGAATTCAGTTCAAAATTTGATGCAAATCTACAATTTTGGTGTAAATTCATTCGTCTGGTCTAGAGTGTTTTGAAGACGCAGATTCACCAAAAACTAAAATTAGAATTTTTTGCCGATATGTCGATTTTTTTATATATTTCATATTGGTAAAAATAAACATTTTCATGAAAACGTGTAGAAACTCACAAAACAAAAGTCAACTCTAATGCTACTAAAAAGATTATATGTTATCAGAACCTCTTTTCAGAAAGCGTTCACCCATGCTCAATATTCTTGCGCATTTGATTGTCTGGAGAAATTGCTTTTGCTACTTGCATTCCATTTGGTTTCAACTGCGACGATGCCGACAAAGGGTTTCAAAATGAAATTTCACGTATATCGCTGATTATTTCTGCAATGGGGATGTGAAATTCAAACATCCCTAAGACAAAAACAATTTCGGTATCACTTTTTCTGCCGTCGATCAACCAAAAATGTAACCCAAACATTCCAAAGATAAGAAAAAAAAATTCGATAACACTTTTCCGCAGGCGATCAACCAAAAGTAAGCTTAACTTTAAAACTATCGATTTATAATAGCTGAATGCCTTTTTATTAATTGTACCCTGCGATGATTATATGTAACCACTGATTAGTTAGTGACTAGTTGGTTCTCCAGTTTTAATGATTGTTAAAAATGTAAATTAAATATTTAATACAGCTTGCTCTTAGTAGCTTCATCAGCAAAATATATTTGAATTTCATATTTTGATAGGTACCATTTTAAGGACCTTTTACTATTCTGCTCATTATGTTAGGCATTTTTAAAATGTTTGTCAGTATTTATATATTTATTTGTAGCAAAGTAAAGAATGCCCGTTTCTAAATATTGACTCAATTTTAAAATATTCACCTTTGCTTAATTCTGACTTTAATCGGAATTATAAATAAATTATAAGAACTTTATTAAAAACCTACTTTATTCTGCTGAAAACTATTCAAAGTAAAAAATAAACGAAATCTTCATATCTTGATCATAAACAGAGGAAATAAATCCCGATGAAATATTAGCAACAGCAGTGAGCAAGATTTGAATTTTATGGCATAAATGAAATATATTGTTGTAAAGTCTGCTAAAAATATTTAAAAATTATCTAAAGATAGAAAAAAAATTCATGCGATATAACATTGGTGTCATTAAAATTATTCTCATGCTGTAATATTTTCGTAAGTTACATGAAACATAAAACTTTTGCTTGATTTTTAATTAATTAAAATTTCAAAATAAATCACTATGCAGCGCACAGTTTCATCCTCTAAATTATGTATATGTCAAGTTTTGAAATTCTAGGTCAAATCTGGTCTTCAGAATGCCAACGCATAAACACATTCATCAGCATCATAAGTAGAAATATTTTTGTATTTCATCATTAAAAAAAAGACTTTTACATTCTTCAATCTTCGTTTGAAAAACAATGAGGCTTATTTAAAAAAAGCGTGGTATAGTGCTTTCCCTAAAACTTTTTCGCATATATTTTAGTAAAACTGTTATCCAACAGCCCCCTTTAAAAATTGTGGAGATCTTGCATGCCATTGATGTACAACAATTATGAAATATTAACCTTTAGCATGATTTTAATATTTTTAGTGAATCCTGAGTGACATTCTTGACCAGCGTTTTGGTGATTAATCGCTGCATTGGGTTAAACGCATTAAAAAATCGAATTTGTATATCGAACGCATTCTTTCAACTGATACAGAAATAGAATATTTATCACAAATATCACATACAAAATTTGATTGAAGTCACTGTATATTTTAATTATTGCGTTTACTTGTTTTGAGAGGCACACAGATCGACAAACGGTCAACTCTTTCAGGATCTGGTACAAAAACTGTCAGATGTCTACGCTATAGTTTTCATATCCGTGAGCCGATTTTATCCATCCAGCTCTCTTCATTTGATTACAAAGTTAACTCATTTTTGAACAACCAGAAAGACATACTTCCTCTGAATATATTTTGCTTAGAATTTTATAGAAATCCACAAATTCGGTGTGCTGTTGTTGTTGTTTTTACTTATGTCACTTGCCTATGGACAAGCCCCGCTGATGAAAGCATCAGTAGATTTAAGCCGAAAGGAGCGTCTCTTATTTTTTAAGTAGCGCCAACTAGGGTCAAGAGTACGACTAGGCTACACACGCACCACATTTGCTTGCACAGACCCTTTTTACAGGGGGGCACAGTCACGCCTCTCACAGATACCTAACAAAAGAACAACCATGCCCTAACCGGGACTCGAACCTGGGATCCCCAGAACACGAGGAAGATGCGCTACCTCTGTGCCAGAAAGCCGGCACAAACTCTGTGTAAAGACCGTTTATCAAATTTCGACCGTCTAGCTCAAAGCGTTTTTGAGTTACTTCGTCTAACAGCAAGAATAGGTGGATATTATAAAAATGCTTTTTTCGAATTCAGAGAGAGGAAAACTTAGCTCTAATTTTTTACACATGCGAACAGTGGATCATCTTACTGTACAATGGAAATCTCTGTGAGATTTGTCATTAATGTGGGGAGGGGGATTAGAAATTATCTCTTTAGTCCACCCTTGCAGCCCGAATGAAGTGCCTGATTGTAACAAAATCTCTTGTTTTTCTGCAACAGGTTCTAAAAATGTTGCAAAATGTGTCTGTTGCTCCGCAATGAGTCATGTGTTATAAACACAGTGGCGCCTCTGCGCATTTTTTCTACAAGATGTGGAATCTCAATATGCAGATTGTCATCAGCGCGGCAGCTATCAAACAGAACAAGTTTGGTAATCTCGATATTTGGCATCGAGCACATTTAGTAATATTTCTTATGCCGTTGAGAAACAAACAATACAAGGGGTGCTACCACTTTTAATAACCCTTGTAATAATTAATCAAATCAATACTTTTGTAATTATTATTGCACTTTTAGTCGTTCCAACTTAATATTAAAACTTACTTGGGTTTTTGAGATTTTCACTCCCTCTACTTGGTTTGTGACATCGTGTTCCATCACAATTTTCATTCCTCTTGATGCCTTTTAGCAATCTTCTGAATTTAATGATATTTTATGAAATCCCCTTGCATAATTCAAAATTTCGCACAACCTGCCAAGGAGTGAAAATGCTTTTCGATGATACGAGAACATGTTTCTTTAGATACTTTGAAGCGAAACAAAAACAGGTAATTGTAGTAAAGATATTTAAAAAAAAACTATCGCAAAAATTCACTTTTCCTTTGTCATTTAAAGAAACCTACCATAGTACCCACTTATGATGGCCAACTGTTTCGCGAGGAATATTGGTTGCGTTTATTTTAAATTTAATTTCATATTCATGAAACCTACAAGATTTTTAGGCACTAAGGTTAAATAGGATTTTAATAGGACGGCGTCCGGGCATCCCGGTTTCGAGTACCAGCTCGGGAATGGTTGTTCTTCTGGGTTCTATCTGTAAGGTGTGTGAATGCATCACCCTGTAAAAAGTGGTCGTGGAAGCGGATGTGATGAGTAAGTAGCATAAATCGAACTTTTGACCCTAGTTGGCGCTTCTACAACAGACGCTTAATCGCTGACTACCTCAGTGCGCTTGTCCATGGCAAGTGTCATAGGAAACAAAAACAAAGATTTTAATAGACTTACGCCATGTCTATTTATGGTTAGCAATTATAATCCTGCTCTAGCCAAAGGAGATCTCAGTAACAAAGAATTATTTCTCATTGGAAGAAGAAACAGAAAATTTCTAACATGCAGACAGCTGTAAAAAGGGATAATAAAATGGTCCGTGATTTGGCATCTTTTTGAAATAGGACAATGGAATTTTGAACAATAAAAGGAGGCATTCAGACTCCAAAGTTCTATTTTCATATCAGAGTTAAAAGCAATGGATCAACTGTTGACTATATCATGATGTTCATTCGGGGAAGATTGCTACACATTAAGACATGGATGACTCGTGAATAATTAAAAAAAGCAGCAAAAGAATTACTATTGATTTAAAATGAAAATTTAAAATATTAATAATAAAAAAGAAAATATGTAATTATTTTCTATATGATCAACTCAATACCAGTATAAAAACGAAAGATCTCTGGCGATTTTTTAATGAAAACTATTCTAAAAATTGAATATATTCTGTTTAACTATGTGAAAAAGAAACCAGAAATAAAAAAAAGAAAGACAAAAAAGCAACCAACTTTAGCCAGATCTGTAATTATTCATGCTAAAGATAAAAAAAAGTTGAGTTATTTTTCAAGACTGATGATCCTTCAAGACAGATGATAAGATATTTTCCATATTTTCCATCAATGATCAATTTTCCATCAATTCCAATTCAAATCAAGAAATATTTCAAAACTATAAAAATCGATGCTTTAATAAACCTTTCTTGTGTCAATAGGTTTTTCCCGAAAGAATTTCAAAACATTCACCGTATGGCCGTACTTTAAGTGAAAATTAAAGAAAAAAGTGGAAGATTTTATCTCTTCCTGAATTGTTGAAATCTCCAATGATGAGAAATTCGATTAAGAATATTATTCTAAAGATATATGAGCAGATAGTTGTTTAGTTGTCTTAAATCTTAATTTTAGAATACGGACTTTGCATGGAAATGATCTGAAATTTTCATGTCAGTGCAAATAGTGAATAACTGTAAAAGATATTCTGTACATTGTATTGTGAGTTACAGATTTCCCTTAACTTTGTACTAGATGCTATTGTGGTTAAATTTATGTATAGAAAATTGTTTGACCCTTTAATCGTGTTATTTTACATTTAAAGATAGAATTTTATTAAATTAATTATTCTTATATAATAATTATTACATTTAATTAATCCTTTATTTAAAAGATTTATTTATTCTTGTTAATAATAATAATCGTATATTTTTGAAATATTAAATATTATGAAATTAAAATAGGCACCCTTAAGGATTCAAAATTTAATGGTCTGGTTTGATTTATAAGTTTAAAAGTTGAAGGATTTAAGAAAAAAAATAAGAATTAAAATATTAAACGTTTGGGATTTTTTTCAGCAATTGAATTTTAATTTAGAATTTTTTTTAAATTTCTAGATATGAATAGGGAAAGGTATTTCAATTCGTTGGTGGTTGTTTCTGCTGCTTAAGATTCTGAAAGATGAGTTTTCGTTGGAAGTTTGGAGAATTCCGCTATCCTTTTGCCTATTGACCCTCGTGCCTTAGTCTGGTAGGATTCTGTTGCAATGGCCTCATTATTTTAACCATTAAAATTTTTCTGTTTTTTTTTTCCAATAAGAAATAATTCTTTGTTACTGAGATTGTTTTTCAGAAAGAAATGATTATAGATATGGTTTTCGTATTCAAAATATGTCATATTATTTATATTTCTTATATCTTCAAATTCTTCTATCTTTTATCACTTTATTTCTAATTCCACATCAAACCGAACACTACTGTCAAAACAGTTTTCTTGCTCAGTTCCGTCTTTCAGAATTAGAAGTGTTTTCGATATCCAATGAGGACTTCCTTTGGTATGGTGTGGAAGTTTGGAGAGGAAAATGCCGGCTCAGATATCACCCTCGTCTTCTGACTGAGATTCAAAATTACGAAATCCTCTTGTCGTTTTAAAATGGGATGTTGATAAAATTAAACTAAACTCGATTTATTCTATCATACAAAATACCTCATTTTGGAAGCTAGATACCTTATTTTAAGGGGTGTAACAAAAATGTAAGCATTTTTCAATGCCATTTCCATTCAAGGAATTTTTTGAAACCCTATTGGTTTTTATTTAAAATATGATTGATTTCAAGTACAACATCAGACTACAGAGTATCAGATGTCCAATATTATTTCCTAGATCCAATATCATTACCAGGGTCGTTAAAGATATAAGAATTAAATTCTTACGAGTCTTTCCCACCATTTAAATATCAATAATTTTTTAACCATCTTACATTGTTAAGGAAACTATCATTTTAAATAATACTAATTCACAATTTTAGTTTAGTTCAGTTATATTAACGTCCCATTTAAAAATAAGCAAACATTAGAGCTATTTTGGGGCGGACCTCGTAATTTTGAATCGCGGTGAGATGAGACCTGATTTGGCACCAATCTCTCTCCAAACTCCCACTCCACATTTGGCCCAAAACATTTAACAAATACCAGACCTGTTTCCACAATGGTTCTTCCGTGGAATTGGGTCTAGAACCTCATACATTCGGGTTCCAATGCCGAGGCCTTACCACCAGGTTACCCTGATATTTTTGTAAACATTCTTTGTCACAGTGAAACGCCTACTAGAGTATATGAACCATGCTAATGCCATTAGTCCCAAGATGATGCTATTAAAATTCCCAACTGCTGGGTTAATCGGCTTTCTAACTCTTTGTAAAACTTTGAAAACAGTTTCTTACTCTTAATTTGAACTACACACACTAAATAAACAGCCAACAATCTGAATTCTAGCTAAAGTATTAAAAAACTTACTTTGTGCGAATTCCCACAAGCTAAAGTATAGTGGTCTTAAATTTGGCAATTCCAGCTCGAACAGTTTGCGCTGTAGAGCTCCAATACATAAATTCTGCTTTACTATTAGTAGAAAGTGAGAATTTATTTTGTATATTTGTCTGAGGAGGGTGGAAATGGGTCCATAGGGGTGATATTTTGACATTTTATTATCATGTCAGAACATGATGTTGTTTTTGAGATGAGGTTTTTGGCGTCAACAAAAATCTGTTGGCGAAAAATAAAAATGTTATTATTTGCAAGCGCATTTCAAAAAATCTGCTTTTGATAACGTGTCGCCATCGCATTTACAAAAGCTGTGATAAGTTAATTTCTACAGCAAATAAAACCTGGAAAATGTCATTTTGAGCACGTGATTATTTGAAATGAAATAAATGGGAAGTGGGATATTTTTTTAAACAATAAAGGCTAGGCAAAGTTTTTTGGATCATTTACAATATTAAAGTGACGAATTCAATGAAACAATTAAAATGAATAAAAATACAATTTAACTTGCACGAGCACGTGGTGCTTGATCGTTCAAGAAATTTTGTTCTGACATGATACATTGAAATATGCAATGCAGATTTCATTTGAATCTTTATTTCTTTTACAGTATTAATAATGAATAACGTACATAAAATTACTTTGTACAGTTAAATTTTGAAAAAATAAAAAAAATACAATTAAATTTTGAAAAAATAAAAAAAAATACAATTAAATTTTGAATTAAGTCAAAGAACAGTCTCAACGAGGTAACGTCTTATTGCATCACCATGCCACATGAAACTTAAATGTCTGTAAGTGTCTATTTAAAATTATGCGTTGCTTTTTGCAGTACTCTTAATTTCCCTTTCTCATGTAAACTGTTCGGATAATAAATGAGAATTTTTCAACTTTTGCTTTCCATAATGGATAGAAGATGTGAGATTAATTATTTTATAAAACAATGAAAATACTTTAAATTTTGAGGTAAGAAGAAAATTTCATGTTGAAAATTAGATTTTAAAAGATTTAGAAAAATTTACAGTTTAACTGAATTAATATCATAGAAAAGTAATTTTTTAAAAATTTAAAATAATATAAAAATGATTTTTATACACCAAGGAATCTTTTAAAGAAATATCGTACAGTAATATCTTTAGCAGCTGTTGTAAAAAAATTCTGAAATCTTGTTAAAGTTTTAATAAATTTAAATTCTAATCAAAATTTCGATAGAAAAACCTCAAAGTTCGTACTTTAACGAATGAAAATTAATTTGGGCGAAATTTTGTACGTACATATATACGCACAAATGCAAGCTAATAGTACTCTTTTATTATTAATAGAGGCAAAAATTAATTTTATTCCTCATTCAGAAAGTTGGCATTCTTACGAAGAAAAGCTCAAGAAAGCTGAGAAAATAATACCGATGATTTTTTCAGGTGGTTCTTGGAAATTAAATTGCCTCATGAACAGAGTTTATTTTTCCTCTGACGGTTTCAGAAAGGTAGTTAAATAAATTATATCAATTTGCTATGCTTTATTGTAATAATCATTTTTAAAATTTATAAATTCATGCAGGTCTTCAAAGGATTTATGAAAAGAAATAATTTTTAATAAATTTAATTTTTTTTAAATGTACATTTTGAAATATTTATTTAGAACGCTGATCTATTCGTTATAAACAGTATTAATAATTGACATAAAATACTGAGATCATTTTTATCATATTTTCTATACTAGGGGTAGTTTTAAAAAGTCATTTAATCTTAGGGGTAGAGGATTGATTGTTCGGTCAACTGCTCCTCCATCAACTATTTCTTTAAAAATAGTTGAAGCAATCGAAAAAATTATTCTTCCAGTCATGATCATTATACTAATTTTACCAATTTTTGTTTGATATTAAAACAATACTTTCAATCGCCCTATGATTCGCATCAATTCAATAGCCTTCGTTTTAAATATTGTCCGTATCTTAAAGAAATTTCAAAAGCTCTTACTGTACAGCTAATACTCTGCTTGGAAAATTTTTGCTTGAGTTTGGCAGTCTTCGGTAGAATATCTGATGTATAGATTTTGCTAATTTTAATATTATACGGAAACTCGTGACTACTTAATATAGGTCATCTACTCCGACCCCCATCCATTTTCGAGAGATGTTGAATAATCTTTCTCTGTATAATATACTTCTGAACCGACATCACAGCGTTCAAATTCAGAATAAAACTTAGATTTCAAGATACAAATGCTATCTGTTACAATAGATATTATAATATCTATTGTATAATAGATATTATTATACAATTGATATTATAGTATAATTAAGAAACCCAAATTCAGTAAATAAACCGATTTCAACAATCTTCTTCACCAGGTGTTTTTTTTTTTTTGCCATTTTGAAGGGTAGTTAGTCAAACAAAATGTTCTTTTCTTTTTTTTTTTTTAAATTTTAATGTGGAGTAGTGCTGTTTTGTTTTAAGATGTATTTCGTCGAAATTAATCAATATGATTGTAATAATGACATTATTACCGTCGCTTAAAACATCTAATAAATAAGATTAATTCAGCCATGTCAACCAATCTTTATTAATGCTAATTTCAAAGTATAATAAAGGAACAGCTACGGTAATATAAGTAAAAGTTGAACGTTAATAATAAAGCCTTCTGTTTGTTTAGCTATAATTAAGAAAAGTGGAATCGACAAATTGGCAAAGAAAATTCGAGAAATCATTCTTGTTATTCACACTAAAATTTTTGAAGAAGTTTTATTTTGTAAAATAGTTCCAAAAAGAAATGGGGACCATTATTAACTCTTCGAGGGATCATAATCATTCATATAGAGATTTTTTTTTAAAAAAAATAGTTCTCTGTTTTCAATTGACGAAATCTGTCACGTTATTTCCCTTTTGAGAATGTACATTGAAGTTTTATATATATATATATATATATATATATATATATATATATATATATATATATATTTCACAAATGTTAAAAGAAATGAACCCTGGGTGTCGAGCATGTCGAGGGACCATGAGTTTTCAAATAAATAAAAAACTATCGAAATTAGCTCAACACATCTTACTAGCAAACACATTCACATGATTTCACCATGGCTTTTCCCTCCGATTTCTCCAAAAGATGGAGGATGTTAGGATCTCTAATTGCATATTTAAAGATTATAAAGTTTCATACGAAGTCAAAATTAGCGAAATTGCAACAGTGGTTAGGTTTGGGTGATAGGTTCACTGGCTTTTCATTCTTATTTTAATCTCTTATCTCTTGAACTAATGAAAACTAAGAAAAAAATTGGTTTAATATTTGTGCATTTTACAAGTTGATTAAAGAAATAGAAAGTGAAGCTACAATATCTCAAAATTTAAAAGATAGAGGAACCAGATATTTTCGTTTTCAACAACACTGAGATGTCATAATACTGATTTCCATTAGAAACTTCATGTGCACAATAAGGAACTTAAGTAAGATAATAAGGCTATAATATATATTAATTAACAATAAGGCTATAATATATATTAATTGGACTAAATCATAGATATAAGTTGTATCTAAAAGAGTCGAGTGATTTGGAACAATGCAAAAGATTGTTAATTTTTTAAAATTATGCTGACTTTTATCTCTAAGGAGTAAAACGTTCCTTATTCCTGGGAAATTTGAGATATTCCATTCATCCGCATCTCGGCTCGAGTTTTGTGTCTCTTTGAAAGAGGCTAAGTCGCCAATTGTGGCGACTGGAAAAGTAGCCCCTCGTCTTTATTGAATGATTTCATTGGACGGAAGAGAGAGGAATCGGAAAATCGGTTCCGAAAACAAGGCGGCCGACGAAAGAAAAACTAATAGCTGACATCCTTAGAATGTAGGCCGCATTCTATTAGATTACTCCGGTGGCGGTTGCTTTGCCTTTGATTCTTTTTATGTTAGTTTTTTTTCCTTCTGTTTTTTCCCTCTGCCTCGCCTACAGTGAGTTAGGGGGAGGGGGATCTGTGAGTAGCGGTTATAAAACAGGTAGAAACCAAATATATCTGCGCTCACAGTCGGAAAGTGGACTCGTAGGAAATTCCTTAGTACTCGATCCCTTCTAAATGATTCACTTCTTTTTTTATGGAATCAATACAAACCATTTTAGATTTAGTTTTACTTTGCGCAATACTCCTTCAATGTAAAAAGAAAGTTATTTATTTACTTTAATAAAAGATTTTGTATTGATTAATCGAGAGGTTATTTGATATTCTTCCATCTATTCTGATTATATTCATATTTTCATTGTATATAGATTGTTTCGGTGAGTTTTATTCCAATTTTCTTCAATTTCGAATGATTTTTGTATCATGGCATCATAATAATATTCAGCCTATAGTTAATATATTTAAAGACGGGGTGGTTAGGAAACTATTGACGAGAAGAAAATTATTTATCAGAACATAATGAAGGATTATTAAAAAAAATATTCACACGAATCAGTCTTTGACAAGACACCGATATTTTAGAATTAGCATTTAAATTAATTTGTTTGCCGCTTTTTTCCCCTTTTCAAAAAAAAAAAAAAAAAAAAAAAATTAACCCTCATTTGAATTTCGATAGTGAGGCGTAGCATAAATTTAACCGTTTTATCACATACTACAAATTTAGTGTTCCTTATATACTTTAATTATTGCAATATAAATATTTGGGTCATTGTGCTTTGATGAAAATCATCATCTGAATTGTTGAATCAGCATCTTAATAAATTTTACATCAAGTTTATAACAACCTTCCTAACGGAGTCGAATCCATAATTATAAAAAGTATCAAAAGGTTCGCAATCTATCTTCTGATAGCAGGTTGTTTTTTGTGGAATTGATTCTTAAACTGAACTCTTATAGCAATAAATGCTATTTTTTATATATAAATAAATGCTTAATTTTTAGCAAAAGATAATATTTGCACAGTTTGAATTAGACATATTCTTAGAATTGCAAATGGTAAGCGATCTCAAATTAACTTGGCAAATTTTAAGCTTCAACAAAACAAAATATAAAAAATCTAACTGCAATGGTTTTCTCAAAATTTTCTCACATCTAATAAACTTTCTGCCGAAAAGACTTTTTATCGCATTGGCTTTGAACAGTTTTAAAATATTAACTTTGGCGTCTTGAGATAGGGTTATTGCTTCTTCCATGAGAGTTGGGCGAAATCGCGTTTTCTTAATGGAAGAAAGCCAGAAAACACATAAGAAAACATTCGGGTAAGGTGGTTAGATACACTAGTATGTAAAAAGTGGGAGATGAAACAAGCAAACAAACAAAATTCTTAATTTGTACCATGTGAGAGCATGATGTTGTTTTTGTTAAGGGTTTTTGAATAATTGAAGGCAACAAATAATCGAAGCTCAAAATCGTATAGACAATGAATATAGCATAAACGGTAATATTCATCGCCATTGTTTAAACCGGCCTCGTGGCATAGGGGTAGCGTGCTTTTCCGAGAGCTGGGCGTCCCCGGTTCAAGACCTGCTTCGGCCATTGTTGCTCTTCTATCTTCTACTTGTTAGGTCGTATGAATGTGCCCCCCGGTAAAAAGGGGTTGAGCAAGCGACTGTGATGAATGTTAGCTAAGTCGTAATCTTGGTCCTAGTTGGCACTACTTCAAAATA
Organism: Argiope argentata; assembly: GCA_026289955.1. Taxonomy (NCBI): domain Eukaryota; kingdom Metazoa; phylum Arthropoda; class Arachnida; order Araneae; family Araneidae; genus Argiope; species Argiope argentata. The sequence continues at coordinate 116,421 of JAOUZG010016999.1, read as the reverse complement.
AGAGACGCTCCTTTCGGCTTAAAACTTGCTGATGCCCCGACGAATCTTGATCATGGCAAATGCTACTTTTAACAACTTCTGTTTTTGAAAACTGAAGATAAAAATATATGGACTCCTTTTGAAAAAGGCTGCAAAATACAACAACACAAAATAATTACCTTTGGTGGGAATTGCACGTTAAATCCCTCAGGGCCGAACCTCCTCCGGCGGGAGTAGAGAGAAGGAGTGCCAGCTCAAGTGTCGTCATTGTCATCTGACAGCGGTTAAAGATTACGACTTTCGTCCCAAAATAGCCTTAGTGGTGCTTTACAACGGGGCGTTAATAATAACCAAACTAAATAGAAAAGTGATTTAAACCTAAACTTTTTTTCATGAACATAGGAAATACTTTTACATAACGGATGAAAAAGAGTAAACTAAAATCTTTTGCTTTTAATGTGCATTTTTTAAATCATTAAGCATTTGTTTTAAGGTCCAGAAGCATTTAAAAGTTAGTTTTTAGAACAATAAAAGTTTTTTCGAAATTTATTTGTACAGTTTTATAACGAGATAGAGTAATATATTATATTAAGTTTATAAAAATTCACGCAGAAATAATACAAAACTTTTTGTTGCATTGTGAAATTTTTATTGTCCAATCCATTTTTAATTTTTATTTTAAATTACAAACTACATAAATTCAAAATTTTAATCAGTGTTAGAACTTTTGTATGCATAAATTTGCGAAGGCATTTTTTTTAAATTTATCTATCATCTGAATAACACATGTTTGTAACGAATTTTATCATTTTCATTGTCGTCAGCATGCATACTTGCCGTTTATCTATTCATCACAAATTGAAAAAACTCATTCATTACTTTTATGTTCAGCCGCTCTGTGCATACAATATTTCTTTAAATGTAATTAAGAAACGTAACGAATTAAAAATGCTGCTCAACCTCAGAACATTCGGATGCAAAAGTTACATAACTTTTGCATTCTTGTTAAACCATTTTTAAAAATTTATCTTTGTTCTGCCGAATATTATCATTTTCATCTCTGTAACACGAGTGCACCTTCAGTTTATTCATTTTAGAATAAAAGCTTACTCGGAGGCAGTTTATGTGATGTTTTAATTCTAGGACACTTTTTATAAACGTAAGACGCTCTCGACATGTCGTTACACAATCAAAAGATTTAACACCGACGATAATATTTTTATTATATTTTACAATGGAAAACACGAATGTTTTCGTCTTAGTTTATAATTTAATCAAGACAGAAAAAAAGTCTTCTTTTTTTTTTTAGCTTCTTTCGTTCGAAAGTGTTGTTGGATATAAAATAAAGATGCAAAACATTAGCCCAGTTTTAAGTACTTAAAAAAAGAAGAAAAGTTTACTGTGCATAAGATTGGCTAGTTATCATTTTTGATAATCTGTTAGTATTTAGCCTATATACTCACACCGACAATGGTCTGCAGCTTTTAAAAAAAACACCATTTCCTTTTTTTTTTTAAAAAAAATCTTTTAAATGTTTCTTTCACAGTATCATCAGAGCAAATTGTTTGTTTTACAGTAAAAATGGTCGTGACAAATTTAATTTAATTTAAAACGAATTATAAATTTAAGAATTTAGCACAATTTATGACCTAAGTGGAATTTAAAGTGGATGATATATAAGTTTAAAAAAACACAAAAGAAGTTGAGAATATTTGTCAATTTTTTTCTGAACCTGTGATGTCTAGAGCAAAGATTCTGAACCTCTTTAATCTGCAACTAATATATTAAAATCGCATATTCAATTAAAAGATATAAAAAAAACAAGTTAAATCCATTCTGAAATTAATATAACAAACACAGTAGAATATTGCAAAGTCAAATAAACTTAAAATAATAACATACCTAATCCTCTAATGACTTTGCTTGCCTAGTAGAAAAATTGGTACAATTTTTACCAGATTAACAATGGTTCAGGCATAAGCATTTACTATGGAGGAAATCCGTACCCTAATGTACAGCATGTCATTGTCTCATGAAGGTTCTTTACATTTTAATAGAATGTCCACAATTTAAGAATAAACGTTTTCACCGCTTTCATTCTCCCCACTTCGAATTAAAAGGCATTCTTCATAAAGTCCCCCATCTCCATCTTTTTACCTTTTTAAAAATGATTGGTTTTTACTTTTTTATATGATTCTTAAATAGTTTTTAGATTGTGTTTTTCCAGGCTAGTACTTTTAGTAGATTTTACAGGTTTACAGGTCCTGGAAAATGACGCAATTCATAAAAAAAACTTTTAAATATGATTCTCCCAATACGTTTGGCGCAGTTTAATCAAAAATGGATCTTGCGCCAATAAACCCCATCAAATCAAATCCCAGAACCGAATCTATTCACTGCGAATTGTTTTTCAGTGACCACTAAATAGAATACTTTTGTACCAATGAAATACTGTTTTCGATCTGGCGTGCTGGCAAAGGGGTAGCGTGTCTTTCCCGAGAGCTGGGCGTCCCGGATTCGAGTCCTGGTTCGAGCAGGGTTGTTCTTCAGTGTTCTATCTCTAATGCGTATGAATGCCTTCCCCCTGTAAAAAGGGTCTGTGCAAGCGATTGTTAAGAATGAGTAGCTAATACTACTCTTGGCTCTAGTTGACGCTACTTCAAAATAAGAGGCGCTCTTTTCGGCTTAAAACTCGCTGATGTCCCGTCGAAGCTTGTCCATGGCAAGTGTCACTAACAGCAACAACTGTTTTTGAAAATTGAAGACAAAAATATATGGAATCCTTTTAAAAAAGTGTACAAAATGAAAATGGAAATACCGCTGAATAAAAAGGAACTGGAATTTAGAACAATGTTATTTGTTTTGGCTTACATAAATATTAAACGACATTATTTCCCAACTTGAATTAATCCATTTGATGAGATTATAGATCGCAGATTGATATAAACATTCTTTCAATTTAAATGTTTTCAAAACACAGAGAAACAAACTAAATGTTGAAATTGACTTGTTTTGTATTCAGTTTTAGTCTAGATATGGAGTCTCGGTTGGGGAATAAATAATACCGAAAATTACATAGGGTTTTTGCATATTAAATCTTGATCTTGTGTTTTTGAGTTTTTTTTTCTATTGAGACAGGGAATTAATAACAATAATTTTGCTATAAGAATATTTTCAATCGTTTTGTTTAAATTTTACTGATTACTGGCATTTATGAGCGTATAAAATGATACCTATTAATATTTCTTGCTTGTCTATTTGGCTCTTGGGCCTGAATACATGGGCTATTCTGCCAGAAAGGTCGGTAAGAGTAGATCTAAACATTTTTGACACGTGGAAAAATTTTAATCTGAACAACAATTTATGCAAATTAAATGGAAAGGATGTTTATCTGAACATTGTTATAACCAAAGATAAAGTGTTTATAAAATCTTTATTTCTTGAAACTAGTAAAGATGAAGTAATTCAAATTGAATTCAAACACAAATTGAAGGAAGTTTTAAAGAAATTCAAATGGTAAGGGTTAATGGCTAAACTGCGGAAACACGGATTTCACACAAGCAGTTTGATGAAAAAATTAATGAAGATATCAAGAACGAGAAGTTAAGGCATTTTCATCAAAACTATTCAGCAGAAGTTGTCCTTTGACACTGCTGGGTATTTTTACTAAGCCAAATGTTTTTTTTTCTTCTTCTAATGAGACCAAAGAGCAAAAGTTCATCAGGCCACGAGAGCTGATTTTGAGCAAATCAGGAACTTAAAGAGACGTAGGTATTATCCAGCTATTTTGATTTCAAAATATTCAGACACCTTAATAATAAATATATTAGCTTAGTTATATTAACGCCCCCTTTCAAAGCAACACTAGGGCTGTTTTGGACAGACCTCATAAATTTAAAACGCTACCAGATGACGAGGACGAAACCTGAGCAAACCTTTCCAACCTTCTATATCGTACCAGAGGCAGGACGTTTGGTCCCGATGGATTTAAGGTACACCACACCCACTTACACGGTGGTGGAATCAGGAGTCCAACTTGAAATCCTTCAGCTCCAAATCTGAGACCTTACCAACAGGCCACAGTGGCTCTGGCGATTACTTCAAAAGTGTATAATTGAAACGCAAATATAAAGTGACCTTGATTATAACGATATTGTAATTGGTGAAGGAGGGGATAATTATGGACTCAATATGCTGTCCTACAAAATCTGTGATTTGAAAATGTTTACATTTGAAATGTTATTTTTCTTACTGCCTGTTGAAGACAGAATGTAAAAGGTTATTAAATCATTATTATCTTCAGAATTAATAGAAACTAACGCTGTTATCGTTCGAGAAAAAAAACATGTAGTGAATGGATGGAGACCACCTATTGCTCAAAATCATTTTCTAGAAAAATGTGAATTTAGGGAAAATTGATAAGAGTTATACACTTGCAAATATATTATATTTCTGATTAAGTTTTAATGCTTGAAAGATATTCTACTTCTATAAATGGAAGTATTAAAAGTGCCGAACGCTTTGACAAACAAACTTAATATTCATCTCATGAAATCATCACAAAAGAAGCCGAAATAACAGCAACTTCAAAAGAAAAAAATGTTTAATGAATAAAAGTTATGTGCGTTTCATTACTCTTTTGAAAATAAGGCCTGGTAAAAAACAAACATATCAAAGCGGACAGTAGAATCTGCAGAGTTGCATTAAGTTAAAATTTCGCTTTCACCTTGGGATGAGAGTAATTTTTCAGTTAGAAAGAATTAGAACTTTTCAGAAAGTCTGAAAAGTTAGAATTTTTCATATCAGAAAAAATATTGCTCACTTTAGACAGAAATCAATACCTAAAATAAAAAAGCCAAGTATTTTTCAATCCTGATTTTGGCATAAACGAAGGGATAACAACAAGGGATTAAACAAGACGATATATTTTTAATTAATTATCTTCGGAACCTCTCATACGATTTCAGCTAAGCTAAACTATGTAATTGTTCATCCTGATAAATGACTGTCTGTATTTGTCTGCCTGTGAAAGTTAATTTTTAGTCGAAATTCAGATTGATTTATTTTTATTTTTAAACTTATTTGTACGGGTTTCCAAATTTGTGTTTATTTTAATTGTACAATAAATATGTACAGATATATACGCCTTTTTATAAACCTCTGAAGCTGAAAATGAAACCGGAAATCGAATGTTTTCCAACATTTTATCGAATAAATGCCTCCTTAAAATTTGTTTTATAATATGTTCCATCAGCAAGCCACGCATATTATTGTACATTTTAAATAGTTTTATGTTAAAAGGATTGGCACTTACCTCTAGTTTTGAACATTTCCTTATATTTCAGTACAATACAAATGAAAACTTCAAATGAATTTTATGAAAAACTCGAATTTCTTAAACGTTTCATTTTTGGAAAATATCCATCTGTCTATTTAATGTCTATTTAAGGAATGAAATTTGACAGGCTGTGTTTTAAATTCGACAAAAATTTGATGTACAGTCTTTACAAAAAATTCGTAGATTTCTGTCTAGTTTTGAGCAAATTCTTTTCAAAGGAAGTTCGTTAAAAGGGTTAGCACTTACATCTGGCTTTGAAAAAAAAATTATGTTTCTGTACAAGACAAATGAAAACTTCAAATGAATTTTATGAAAAACTCGAATTTTGTAAACGTTTCATACTCAAAACATGATATCCTAAAAACTTATAAACATATATCATCTTGGAATGTTGTATATAGGTTACCTAAAGTTTTCCATAGGAAATGAATTAGGAATATAATTTTGTACCGAGTAGTTTTTGTTTTAGAGCTGCCTAATGTAAATTTTAAACAATGAATTTTATGAAATTTTCAATACAACAATACTCAATTAGTTATAACTTTTTTGAAAAATGCATATATTTTTTAGATTTTATTTAATTCCTTCGCCATAGTTCAAAGTATGTTGCGTAGAAAATAATAGGAATATGTGCAAGGGAATGTTTTGTAGAGTGTTTTGCTTTTAATTCCAATCTACACTATTTTTTTTACCCAAATGAACTCATTTTACCGACTTTTAATTGGCACAGAATTTCCTGATCAACATTTTTTCGTCATTTGCTATCACACTGATAAATAAGAGGAACTGAGATATCTTAATACAGCAATTTTCCGAAATTTGTCTCCGTAGGTAGATAGATACCTTAATTTATGCTATAAATACCAATATCTTATTTATTCCAAGTGTCATACACTAAAAGTTAAATATTTCGTGAATGGGGAAAATGTAAGTATTATACGTAGATTTCAGAACAGAACGTTTTTAACTCTCATTCTAATTTGGAAGACTCTTTTCTCCCATTAATGTCATTCTTTTCCTGCATCATTCTTAATTTTTTCATATCTCTAAATATGTGTCGCTTTGCAAAATGGATTCACCTTACTATTCCAAAAAACCATTTTAGGTAGCTATATTATTAGAGTTGACCTTTTACTTTCTCATAATAGTAGAATAGAGAAAGTATAGTAATCGCCAAAAAATTCGAACTCTTGATTAACCTCCAAGTTTCGGTCCTCCCTGAGTTCGAAAAACATATTTTTTGGAAAATATCCATCTGTCTATCTGTTGCAAAGATAATTTAAAAACACTTTGAGTTACAAGGAATGAAATTTGACAGGTTGTGTTCTAAATCGGAGGACGGAAATTTGATATACGGTATTTACAAAATAATTGCAGATTTATCTCTAGTTTTCAGTAAAAAATTTTCAAAGGAAGTCCGTTTGCCTGACTGTTCGAATATAAGTTACCTCTATAATTACAAAAAGGTAGAGAAACCGATAAATAAAACTATGTATATAGGTTTAGCATTTGTAATGCAGACATTTGTCATATTTTGAGCCAAATCCAACAAAGGTTTGATTGTCTGTAGATCTGTATTTTCATAAATATTTAAATGCGAAGAATCACAAATCCACTAACCAACCGTGATTATTCAGCAACATTATATATCGAATTTGATAAGGGATTTTATAACTGCAAGTTACTTTTTGCTTCAAACTTTTGTTTCATTTGGTCATTTCATTTGTTTCATTCTGTTCCATACACTATTCACCGCACGTCGTCCACTCTAAGATATTGAGAAAGAGAAAGATCTTTTAAATGTTATCATACAGACTTAATTATTTAATTTGTAAATAATTGATGAAAATATACTAAATTTTAAATAAGCTCAGCTGCTTTTTAAATTTCTTATTAACAACTAACCAATATTACTTAACTAAATGCAGAATTTTGTTAGCAACAACTAATAATAAAAGCTTTATTTTTTTTGCATCATTCCTTCATATGTGAGCTGATCACTGATTTGATTTATTTTTCTCCACTAAAGAGAATCAGTGCAAATATAAACCTGTAATCTGATACTTTTAAATGCAATATCACAATTCCTTATCAATAGTTAGGTGTATAAAAAGTCAACCATCGTGTTCACTTTTCATCCAATTCAAAACAGACGACTCTATCTTTGACCAGTTTCTTTCTTTATCTGGAATACTTCCATCCACCCTCTGCTGGCTCGCCAGACGATTAGCACCTCCAAGGTCATCCCCTTTTTCTCGTCTGCAGGTTTATTGAAAGTGATGAGGGTCGGTCTTAAATCCGTAATTACCCATCTCTGGAGACCCCTTCTTTCACCCCAGAAGATTACCTGTCAGAGGTGCGAATCCAAAAGGTGGGGGGGGGCAAGGTCTAACCCCCCACCCTCCTTCTCGCAGAGATTCCACTCAATTTATTTGCTTGCTTTCTTTCAGGTCATGCCCAGTTTATTAGGACTTTCTTTTGGGTCATTCGCAGATTTAAAAAGACTTTGTTCGCGATTTCCGAAAGAAATTATTCGAGAGGAAACGATGGCACATTCTCTTAGAATAGCAGATCTTGAGGGAACCAGAGCCTTAAGGAGACGCAAATAAATTATCCACCGATTTTTATTTCAGAATGTTCAAGTATTCTTTTTATCAATGGAGTAGTTTGATTATATTAACGTTCCATTCTAAAGCAACACTAAGACTGTTTTTGAGATGGGCCTCATAATTTTGAATCGCAAGCGGGAAAATGTTTGAAGCCGGCGAATTCATTGCGCACCAGACCTTCTTAACAAAACAGTTTTTAGGTTAAATCTTGTCTCGAATGTAAAACCCTTCAGCTCCGAAGCCAAGATCTTACAACCAAGAAACTGAAGCCTTATTTATCGTTGGAATAAACAAAGAAAACTTTTGATATAATTGACTTGTTTCCTGTTTGTGACGATACAATTTTGTATCCGATTTTTTTTCTTAGTTTATGTTAGATATCAGGGTTTCAAAATTTTATACACTTTTTCATTTTCATTTTCATTAACCACTTAACTGGTTTCCCTGTATGTCGTACGTGCATCTATTTATCGAATTTTGATAGTTGTAAGCAAAAAATAAATAATTCATAACAATTATAATTCAATAGTAAAATGACTTCGAATACGTAGATAAGTCGAGTATTCGATGGATTTCCATTTGAATCAAAATAAGAAATTATTCCCAAAACAGAAGGTGTCATCTCATTAGATAGTAAAGAAAGTAAAACAGTTAAGTGGTTAATGGTGCTTTATTTTAAAAATTTCAGAGTTTTCAATGATTCGATTGATTTAATTAACGCTTATTACATCCTCTTCATCAACTAATAGTGAATTTGAGAGAAAAAGAATGACTTCTAATTTTTTTAATTTATATTATTAGAAGGGAATGTTTTATTGAAGATTGAAGTTTGAAAAGTAATTCAAACAAAACAATCAATTTTGGGTATAATGCTCAGAGTGTGGTATTAAAATCTCTGAAAAATTAAATTTATCTTCTTATCCTCCCTTCTGGAGCACCTCGTAATTGAGGATCAGAAGCTTTCGGCATGGTAGTTGATTCTTGCCTCCTGTAGGTACACGAAAATGTGAGGGTCGAGCTCCTCTCAACAATGACTGGAAAACTTCTTTAAGGAAGGGTTGTACCCTGGCTGGTGATGGCCCTAAGGCTCAACCACAGTTCCTTCTAGAATTGCTATTGCGGCGGTCAGGTATTTATTAACCTTGTGCCTTTGAGCGGGTCGGAGAGTCAGTCTATGACTTATCTTCTTATTTTATTTATTAGTCAAAAGATGAGATGAGATGAGATGGTTTTTGATTGGACTGAGAAATTTTCGACACATTTTTATCTAACCCAAATATTTGCTTTTCTAAATAAAAGTGAAGCCCCACGCCTCACCATTGGGAGTGCAGAATTCTGGAAGGACATTCAAAGAAAACTTTAAAAACGGACGAATAATAACTATTTAAGGAAGTAACCATTGATTTAAGTTTTTTTTTGTCATAACTTCATTGATAAAAAATAAAGTATTTGATTCGTTGTCCGATAGATTTATTAAGATCTTTTTCATACTTTATTTGAGAATAAAATATAATGTTCTCATGTACATATTAATAATGTAGAATGTGATTTTGATGATGTTTAAAAAACATATCTATTTCAATCAATATTCGAATTTTGCTTAAAAGGGGACTTTTAAAAGAAAACAACATTTTGAATTTTTCATTTGCATAAAAAGGGTTTTTCTCCCATCAAATATATTCGACATAAATTTATTTAAATTCTTAGGATATCTTTGCCCAGAATACCAATTTCATTTTAAAACTTATCTTAATTTATTAAAAACTACGATTAATTCAGTTAGTTAGATTAATAGCCCATTTTTGTGAGGCTTACAAAAGTATTTTAGAATGTCATTTTTAACCATAGTTAGATGAGAACAAGAAATAAACCGGACTCCAGTATGAGAATTTTCAGCATGATGATTGTTTTGTTCTGATCCAAAGATTTTAACTCTGTGTATGGATTGTGATTAAAAAGTGACGTAAAAAAGCTAGATCGTTTCACATTTTTTTTTTGTGTGTATTTAATCAATAAGTGTAACCCACTTAGATATTATGAATATTAGAAAATATTCTCGATTTATCGACTAATTTTAATTGTTGTTCAATTTTTTTATTAGCATGCTTCTGTGCATTCAAACGTTTCTGAACGTTTTGACTTAATATCTGCGTGACAGTTACGTGCACCATTTTACGATTGGAATCAACAGAGCTTAAAGAGTCTACAAATAAAGTTGAAGCAACACTCACAAACAGAGAACAAGGGAGATCATACTGAAAGGAAGATAACTAAATTTCTATCTTACTAAATGTCAAAAATGTTTGGCTGAAATAACCTTTAATATCAAGTTAGGCTTGAAAATTTGAATTGAAATTGGACAAGACCAGAAATTGAAATGAAGCAGTAGACCACCGAGGCCGATGGGATTTATATAATGCGGATGATGATAAAGCTATAAAATTATATTTTCTGTTCAAATGGCAAAATTTGAATGATTTAATCGCATCTCTGAAAGTAATATTTTTGTAAATTTTAAAATGTGGTTGAAAATTACACTATTCTTTATAATCTAATATTGATAATTTTGTAGAAAAAATTACGCTGTGAAAGTATATTTAAAAATTTTTCAATGCAAAAGTTTAGCAAAAAAAAAA
>JAOUZG010016999.1:81591-96963 GCA_026289955.1 Argiope argentata | reverse complement strand
AGAGAGAGAGAGAGAGAGAGAGAGAGAGAGATTTTCGACTCTTGTATTCAGTTTAAACGTATCGTTTGCTTAAAGTTTAAATTAAGAAAATGATATCTACTTTTCATTGAATATTTAATTTCAATAACTCTGGCAAAATAAAATTATTTCGGGAATGTATTTTAACGAGGGTTTTACTCTATAACTAATTTTAATGTTAGAATTGAGAGATGGAGTCAACTTTCTCGCATGTATTTTAACGGAAGAGTTAGTTTTCTTATCCATTCTGCATGAAAATGTGCAACTCGAGTAAAACTGTGAAAGCCGCAAATGTCCTAATTTTTATTTTCAGACCCTCACACAAGGGCATTTTGTGCTTCGCAATGTAGTGGAGGAAATTGATAGATAATTACATGGATCAGATACAAATGAATCAAAAATTGGGCGGGAAGGAATGATTTGTGCATTTGTATGGTACGAAAATGAAGAAGAAACAAAATTTAGAAATGTTAGATTCAATGACAATGCGTCTTTATGGCAAAAGTGGTGGCAATCTGAAATGCTCTGAAGGTTGATTAAAATAACCTTTCAAAATAATTTTAATAACCCTCGATTCCATTGGTGAAACAAAGGAAAATTAGTTTTAAAAGAAGAAATCTGCTGTACTTGGTCCCGAAATTATCTGGATCAGAGCTCATCAAAAGCATATTGGAGACGAAAAAGCAGATACACTAGGCAAGGAAGCTTTAAACTTAGAAACCCAAGAAATATCTTTCCTCGAGTCTAAAATCCAACTTAGAAATGATTAGCAAGAAAGATGGAATAATTCTATCATGAGACTAACAACCTATCAACCCTTAAAAACATTTCGATGGAATTAATTGAGGGTGACTTATCTTTATAAAATATACACTAGTCATGGTATGTTTTCTGAGCATGAATGTCGCTTCTTTGACTTAATTTTAACTTGTCAATGTGGTTCTGAAGAAGGAGTTACAAATCACGAGATCAAAGTCTGTGCACTACGGCGGGAACAAAGCTTCAAATTGGATGCCTAGAAGTCAAAGACTTCATAAAAATCCCAGTCATTCAGTTTTCTATTAGAGAAATTTCGTCAAAGTTTTTGTCTTTAGCTCTCTCCCAATGTAAAAAGTTAAACCTCATTTAATGTATTTATGCATAATTAAAGTTTCATAACTTGGATTTATAAGGATATTGGATATATAATGATTTTTTTCCTATTCTTTTTCGGTACCAATATGCATATTTTTTCTAAGGATTCTTTATTATTTCCAAGGATTCAATGCCATCAAGTATAGTTAGTTCCTTCATGCTGGGTGGAGTTCCTCTTGGGTGGCAGCATCAAGTTTCCAGCACGGCTTATGGCTAAGTCTGGGTGTAACACAGTATACATTTTGGACAATTTTTTGACCGATTGAAATTGAAATTCGACACAAAATTACAATTTTGATAATGAAATCTAATATCAAACTTTTAGTTAGTTAAATTTTAAGTTATGTTTGCTTTAATGCAAATATACTGGCCTATAAACAGTTTGACGAGCTGAATATAAAGACTTACGGTTTTCATTCGCAATTAGATACGGATTTATATTTTAGATGTGTATACCAAATTTAAACTCTACATTCATCTCTCTAGTTCAACGTAGTTTTGAGTTATCAGTTCTGAGACAGGCTTATATAATTCCTAATTTGTCTTTATCGGGATAAAAAAGTTCAAAATGTGGAAATGGGTAAAAATCTAAAATTTGTAATTTTTGCCAATTATGATTAATTTGTCTTTTTATATATATTGTTATATATGATAAAGTAAAAAAAAGCTAAATATGTTCATTTAACAAATATATCAATTTACCACGAGCTTTTGTTTATACGGATGTCGAAGGGGGCCTATTTCTAAAACGCGGATGTCACGTTCTAGCGTAACAACAGGAAGTCGGGCGTAAGTGTTCGTACGCAGCAAAGGGAGGCCGGCAATTAAAAAGAGGAATCTTGTCCAGTGGGCCCGCAGGAAGCGAGCATTGGTCTCGCCTCATCAGCTTTTTAATGACGCTTTTGAAAGCGCCTCCGTCGGGCAATTAAGAAGTGGTGGTATGCCGCCTTAAAAAATGGACGCCTACCTTCAGGCGTAAGAAGAAGACAATTTAGACATCTTCTTACATTAGATATCTCATTTTTTACTTTTTTCAACATGGAATGAAAACATTAAAATTGTTCATATTAGTTCTTTAATGGGCATAATTCCGGGGCATTGACAAATAAAACCGTTTAGGATTATATCATGAGAGACCTATGTAAATATTAAAACAAAAGTTCGTTGATTTGACATTTAATTTATAAAATAAAGGAGGGTAAATATGTTTACCAGAGATCTTTCAGGGGAACTGAAAGTGATTATTATACTTGCCGCTGATAGTTAAGGACTAAAAATATCTTCAAAATTTCATTGGTAAGAATACTTACCATTCACCTTTAGGTAATTTAAAGCAACTTTATGTAGGTTTTTTTTAAGTTAGAAATCACGGGATACCAAGGAATTCAAACTCGGTAATGCCGTTTTATATTTAAGTGTGAAACTCATTTTGCACTTTTTAGTCTGGATGGGTACAAAAGTAAAACTGTGCCAATCCGATGCTATTTCATTAATAAAATCTTATCCAGATTTTTTAAAAAATTAAAATGTCTTAAACTACAATATTTAATTAATCAAGCTCAAGGTAGCTCAATCGACTCTTAAGCATCTGTTATCCTATTTATCATCTTAAAATAACTTTTTTCGCCTTCATAAAAAATCTTTTATAGGTAATAATAATACATACCAGGGAACTATGAAGGGCTAGAGAAATATCCTCGTTTCAAACTTTCCTGAATCGGGGAAAAAATTAGCTTTGCATGCAGTGTGAATATTATAATTCGAAAACTCTAAAAGTTAAATTAACAAAATTTTGAGAACTCAAAAACACTTTTGAATAATTGTGTTCGCAGAAGATTTACGTAATTCCAAAAAAAATGCGTGTTTAGGCTTCAGAGAAGTTTAAAACACGAAAATTAATCAAAAACTTGAATTTGGATGTTTTAACGACTGCAGTGTTTCGTATATTCATATATAAACATATTGTAATATGTCATATTTAAACATATTGTTATGGACTTGACACTTCTGTTAAGATTCTTTTATGATTTGATAGTAGATGCAGATATAAACAGTCCTTTAGTAGAAAATAAGACGACGTTTCAAACACAGAGGACACAAGTACAGAGAGACGACAAATATATACAACTGAGACGAAGACTGGCAATAGATAGTAGCCCACAAGTAGAAATCATCAGTCATAACAGCCACGATACACAAAGCGACCAGACAGGATTCAGCAAGAGAGGTGATCCTCGGAGCTTCGCTCAATGGTTTCTCCAAACGGCTGTAATTCCCTACTGTCTCCTCTCTTTAGCTGTATCCAACTGCCAACACTCGATTATACGACTGGCTACTCCTCACAGAACTCGATGCTGCTTCCACAATAGACATTTGGATTCGGTAACAGATTAGTTCAACAATAGCTTGGGCTGCACAGCACGCTGGGCTTCCGTCGGATCCTCCCGCCGTTCCATTGTTATTCTCTCTACGTCTCGTTTCAAGAATCCTACAACAATTCTTGCTCATTGCAGCTTGAGACAGTTCCCGAAGAGATGGGTCGTGAAGATTCTGAGGGTATTTCAGTTCCCATCGATTGGATCAATAAAATTCTGGAAGTATCCAGTAATATCTATTTTATTGCCAAAGTGGCCAAACGGTCGCCAAACTCTAAGATGACTGATGCGGCACCCGATCAGCAATCACAGGGCTTATTGAAAAACGGTCGTTCCAGTGATTCAATTAACAATGCTGGGGAGAAACTTTACAGGTTTTTAACAATACGTACTGAAAGGGAATCTATTATAAAAAGTCTATGCAATGAAATAAAAGCAAAAATGAAAACCCTACCCCAAAGTTCCAATCCAAAGAAAATTTTTATTTTGAGGTTATAAAAAAGAGTATACTATTCCTCGAGGAAATCATCTTCAAGTTTTCAGCGATTCTCCAGATTTTTCTCGGTTTGTAAACACATTTATGAAATTATGTATAACTGTGAACACGATAATTCAATAGCGCCTGGAACTTGACAAATAAAAATTTGAATTTGATTTCTAAATCAAATTTGCAGATTTATATCAAATTCTGGATGAAATGCAATCATAAGAATTTTGCCTGTGCGTCTACTTGAATGCAAATGAACATGAAAAATACTAAACATGAAACCTTTGCATATAAAATTTGGTGCACAGGCTTTGTATTTAAAGTGTAGATATACATCAAATTTTGGGTGGAATAATTCCATCAAGGGGCGAACAACCTATCAAAATTTTAAAAACGTTTCGGTTAACTTAAGTGTGGGAGATTTTTATCTTAACCATTACGTGCCTTTTTTGAGCCTAAAACTCGTTTATTTGACTGAATCTCGATTTGACAGTGTGCCACCGAAGAAGGATCCATTAATCAGTTTATCAAAGTGTGTACACTATAGCGAGAACATAGACTCAGATGGTCAAGAATTTATAAGTCTACTAAAGTAGAAGAACTCATAAAAATTCCGGTCATTATATTTTTTGAATTTTTAATGCTTTACTATTTAGTACAAAATATTTTTTTCATTATTTTTCTGTACCAATAGACGTTTTTATTGGAAAGTTCTTTATTGTTTGAAAGATAATTTGTCTCACCATATAACTGTCTTCTATTTATCAGAAAGTATTGCGGTTATGGAGCGATTGTAAGCGACATTTGGCATTAACCTCGATGAAAAAAGCCTTGGAAATCGATACTCTGCCTTAAATGTTATATTTATATTGATACCTGCTAACTATAATTATTAGCACTTAAGAACACCGGATGCTGATTGAGCTTTGGGGTTATTCGAACTACCATTATTTTCTTGTTAGCCGTTAGAATCATCTCCATAACCGTGGTTTTCTTTTACTCAGCTTTTACTTCCATCAATTATTATGCTTTGCCGATCTTCTTTTGTATACTATCATGACTTTAGACACCTTATTCTATATAAACACTTAAAATCTGGGATATTTCGGTCACACTTGCTCAAGCTACTCGAGCTGCTACAATTGGCTTCCTTGAAAGTCTGTGAGGTCTGACATTTTACACTTTTGACAAAAATCCAAGTTGTATACAACTATACTAAAGCTACTTCATTCTACTATGATCTATACTTTTTCTATTAAATAAAAATTGGTTGCTACGATTATAGTTTAATAACCACATTTTTAAATATCACTTTTATTGCCATGTGTTTCCATTGTTTTGATAATTACCTGCAAATCCACAATGAGTGACTTATCAATCAACCGTGTGTGAATGTGGGTGGGGGATCATGAGGAGCTGTTACTCTACTTTTCATTTTCAAGAACGTTTTTAAAGAATCTGTTATGATTAGTTGTATGAAACGCTCTTTATAATCTATTTATTTTTGAAGAACAATTAAATATTTTTTTTAAAAAAATGAATAGATATTTTTTCAAAAATGAAATCATTAATTCAACAGTATGAATAATTTTATACACAGAATATAAATGATAATGATTTGCCTCTTAATGATGCATAATGTTACATAATATGGAGTTAATTATTACATACAATAAGTCGGAAACAACACCATATATAGATTATTTGTCATATCATATATAATATCTTTATAATTTTATTATTCCGTAACTTTTATAGACTTTTTCAGATTCCACTGTTAGTAATAATGATTGTCCAGAAAAAATAAGATTATCTCTTGTTAGTGACTCGTTTATTTTTATATATATTATCCTAATATCTATAAATAATTATTCACTGAACTGTACTTTTTTCAGGTATACTTGAAAGGAAAAAATGCTCAAAATTTTTTGTGGGAAAAAAGAGAAATTGATTTCCTATTAACACTAACTGCAGGAACTATTCTTATAAAAATGCATCCTTTTGCTTATTGCGGGTTTTGGTACCTTTTCAGGAAAATAGGTTTCTTAACCTTTGTCAATCCTGTTTCTTTAGTAATTTAAATATCTTTACACTAGAATTTTAATCTATCAAAAACTCAGGAAAAATTCTAAATATTTGAATATACTATACTTATCGAAGCTCATAATTTGACACAAGCCAGACACCTATAGATTTAACAAGAACAATTTAACATTAGGAAATCAGACTAACAATCACTTAAAGCTCTTTCATAATCTCTTCTAACCACTGGTGTTTTCATTTGAATTTTAATTAAGTAATGATATGCCAATGTTTATACTCCCTTAGTGGAACGGTCATAATGTATTTATGAAACACTATAAACTGTTAGAACTCCGTCTTCTTCTTATGAGGAAAAACCAGTGAGGATTTTTTAGATCTTACTGATTTATTCTGGATATAAAATAAAAATGGCTCATTAATAATATTTATATGCAACATTTCCAAGAAATGATCCATAATAAATTATATCTTTATTGTACATTTATTATTTTTATACAAACTATTTATAATCCGTAAAAATAGTTGGAATAGAATATGATTTTTATTATAATTACTACTATTATTATTATTTATTTTGCAGCAGAATCCCTTGAAAGTTTTGAAGTTAATTCCATTTTAACTTTTCGCCTATAGTAAAGAACATTCAATCATCACTCTAGAAATATCTCATGCGGAAACGTGTACTTATCTTTAACAATTTCTCATATTAGCTTTAAAAAGTAATAACAGAGTATAAAATTAAAACTTACTAGGGGTAAGTTGTAACTCTGTAGCAACTAGCTGCATTACAGTTTAAAAAAATTATTTCTAGTGACACCATGTTATGTCTTTATGTCATTTTATGTTACTTATGAGATACATAATACAAATATAGAGAAATTTTAAATACAATATCTCTTACCTGAAATCCAACCTTCTCTTGTTACAGAACTTATATAAATATCTACAAAGGTTCCAACACAAATAAAAAATTTCATTTAAAAGAAAAACTACAAATGATTGTATAATCACTGTCGTGGAAAACACTAATTTTGCTACTAATTTCAGGCAATCCAAAAATCATCGAGGAATCTACACGAATGAAATCAATCAACAGGAAATTCAAAATTAGAATGCAATAACTTATTACGTGTAATAACTATTTCTGGATATCTAAATTGAAGTCTCAATCTAAAATTGTATTAGAAGGTTTTCTATTAATGTTCGAAGAAATTCATTATATCAGTGAAAGTTGTGATCAGTAAAGAATATCAACAAAATAATATACGTATGTTGTGGATATTAATACAGATTAATAATACAGAAAGGCAAGTTGAAGGACACAGATAATTGAATCTTTTCCAGCGAAAGAAGAAAAACTTTGTTCGGATTATGAATGGAAAAAATTATAGCTAGAGAGCAAATATATATGTAATTATTTTTCTAAATCTAAATTAAATCCTAATTAAAATCCTAATTTTTATCTTAATTCTACTCATATCAACTTCATTCTAAAATGTTCAACTTTACCGGCTTCCTGGACAGAGATGGAGCATCTACCTCCTGATCTGGGCGTCCCAGGTACAAATCCCGGTTTGGGTATGGTTGTTCTTCTGCATAATATCTTTGAGGTGTATGAATGTGCCCTCCTGTAAAAAAGGACTGCAAGTGAATATGATGAGTGAGTAGTTAAAGCCGTACTCTTAGCCCTCGTTGGAGCTATTTGAAAAACAAGAGACGCTTATTTCAACTTAAAATCGCCGACGGCCGTCAGCGTGCTTGTTCATGGCAAGTGCCCAAAGAAACAACAATATGTTCAATTATTTTCTACTGAAATTGGCAATTCCCACACTCTAATTAAAGGGATTAAAATCTGTCTATCTAAACACATTCTTTTAAAAGATCTCTATAATTCCCTTATCTAAACTGACACGTGCAAAAAAATCACTATCAGAATCGCACAGAATATTACCGTTGTAAAAAATATTTATGTTGCTCTTTTCTCTTTCGCCTTTGAATTGTGTTGCAAATTGACGTATTTCGTCGGTTCTTGCTTGTACAAAAATAATGCCTCCCGGGATGGAATAAAGCACAGTTTAAAAATTCAAAGTGTCTTCTCTCTCTTAGGCCCCGAAACTGCTGCAAAAATATGTTTTCACACACATATATACATATATAATATGCAATTTCTTTTTTCCATACAATATCAAAAATTGTTGCGTTTTGTGGGCCTCATTAATAATGCCCAGGAATATCGTCGAGGCTACTTTTAGCATAGATAAAATTTATTAAATACCTCGAAAATAAATGATTCCATAAGAATATTTTAGATTATTTAAGCAATGCAGGGTATAGACTAGCTTCCATTTAAAGAGAAAAGAAAAGTATTCAGCAGCGCCATTACAACCGAGTGCTTTTCAATAACTGCCATCCAGAATGAAATGTCCACCGATATATCCGGTGAAGGCACGAGTGTAGCCGTTAGACAAAACCACTTCATCAAGTGCCCGATTCTAGACTCTGCCCCTTCTTTCGAAAAGGATTTTCGAAGAGGGGTGGTTTCCCGTAAAATAACAGTAAACCGTATCGCCCGTCTCGTAAAACCGACGTTTTATGACGACCTCATCCGATTGGAATGCCTGCAGTTACCGGAAAGAATAGATTTGTCACAAAATCGTAAATAAGCTCTCCTCTTAGTTTCTGAGCACCGCCCCGGCATTTTAGAACAGCACTTTGCTTGGAGAATAGAGCTGAATTAGTGAGGAAATGGATGCTATACATAAACCTCAGAATGGGGATTGTGAATAAAAACTAAATGTCTTGGATGAGATATAATTCGTCAGCAGATTTCGATATTTTATTCTTGGAAGTTGGATTTTGGTTGGTTCATTGATAAGAAAGGGCTGTAGCTATCATAAGATAAAACTGTAGGGGAGAACGTTAAGACAAAATATATTTACACACTATATATGCCGTTCTGCACACTCCCAGGATCCACACAATTTTTAACACTCTTGATGCATGCTTGAAGATGCATATATATATTCATTTTTAATCTGCATTTAAAATTAAATTTACATGAAGTATCCTTAAATGTTACTATATATTTTATTATGCCCGCGTCCTGTAACAGGGGTTGTGCGTCGTCTTCGTTATATGGGCGTCCGGACTTCGAGTCCCAGCTCCGGCATGGTTGTTCTTCGGTGTATTATCTGTAAGGTGTGTGAATGTACCCCTCTCGGTAAAAAGAGGTTGTATAAGCGAATGTTATGAGTGAATAGTTAAGTCGTACTTTTGGCCCTAGTTGACGCTACTTCAAGCAAGAAATTTTCATTTCAAGAGAAAAACAAGACAAATTCATTTCGGCTTAAAATTGCTGATGCATCAGCGAAGCTTGCCCATGGCAAGTGCCACTAGAAACAACAACATCACATATTTTATTACATGTATTTATTATATTAGATTTTTCATATTTTAACTATTATTTATTTCATAAACTTGAATACTTCATTAGAGTGTGATGTTTGGTAAAGTATATTCTCTTGTGCAATGGTTTTCGGCACGATTTTCAGTATTATCTTGTTTTAAGACATTAAAGACCTGTTCACGAATTTTCTCTTGATTCGAGTCGCATATTTTACGTACCGCTCACGAGTTTTCTCATGTTGAGAGTCCTGTCTGTCATTGTTTCTTAAATAATGGTTATAATGATTTTAATACTTACATCTTTGCCCCAAAACGGGCTGTCCCATGTGTATGTCTTACAGATTTCTTATCTATCCTTGATGAATTAAATATTTTCTTCTTTTTGGTTATGCATCTATTTAGACAAAGAACATAAAAACGAGATATCTCGTGATCCAACCATAACTTCCAGCCTGTTGAGAACGAGAAATCTTGTGATCTGTATGCAATGAGTTAATATAGACCAGTGACGATAGTCTTCACCAATAAAGTGAAGTCAATGCAAATATTTAAAAACTATGCATCCTCTTCAAGAGCAATTTCAAAATTTCCAATCGTACACATGACTTTTGCTCACCTAGCATTAGATTAATGGCTCCATTTTATTAAGAATTTTTTTAATATTCATTTTATTCTGTGTTATTGTGACTTTAGCAAAAATACTTGCTGTCATGCGATGCAAATCAATATACTACCCGAACTACTGATACCAGCAGCAACTCGCATAACTCACTTCCCCTCAACTGTACTGGTTGTAACCTCCCCTCCGCCAGTGCCGACGAGACACTTCAACCCGGTCCTCCTCATCGCTCGATCTCCGCGCACCGCGATAATGCCGGGTTCTCAGGAAATTAAACCGATTTCTGTTGGATCGGAATCCACGATAATGTTCGTGTGGGAATAGGATGTCGGGCCCCGAAACGACGCATATCCGAGATGTGTAGCTGGGAAGTGGGTTCTACAATCAGAAATTGTGGACATCTATAGAAGGGTTTAGGATTTGAATACTAAATAAAAATGCTTGCTGTCATTGATTATCGGGTGCTGGTGTTTCCGACAGGAAGTTAGAACCAATACTGGGGTTTAGATATTGAGGACTCCGACAGAAGCTTTTAGGCATGAAGTAAAAACTTGGTAAATAATAGAGCTTCATTGCAAAGCCTTCGAAAAAATGCTTAGGAAAACGAAGTATACATAAATTCAGAAGATATTTAACAAACTTCCTAGAATTAGTGTAGAAATGGAATGGAGCCATTGGCAGATTTGCAATAATAGTAACATTTAAAAAAAAGAAATAGTTGCTGAAAGAAAATTGTAAATAAAATAATTGTTTTTCAATACAAGAAATAATCGCATCTTCCGGAGAATAGCTGAGATTTTATAACAGTTTGATTGAAGAGGATTGTTTACCAAGAAATGAAGATGTGGAGTATGACTGATAAAATTTAGACACTTCGCTATGATATGATAGCAAGCAACTCGAATCGAATAAATTATGCTGCTATAAATCTTTTAAAAAAATTGTTTAATCATCTATTTTACTTCCCTTACCATCAACACATTTTTGAGTTAGTTTATAGATGCTCTTTCGACTCACTTTAGGGTGCAGCCTGTGCCGTTAATAAGATTATATTTTCTTCAGCAGGAAAAATTTATCATTTCAATGACATTAATTTCCTTCTGTCACAATATTATTTCCATTTTTATTAATTAGAAAGAATTAAGCTTGTTAAAATCAATGGTGACTTTGAACTTAGTCAATATGTACTGTGAAATTATTTTTAATTTACACTGGCATGAAAAACTTAAGCAAAATTGGGTTTTTTTTGCCATAACTCCGCAAGAAATCATTTGAGAAACATGAAATTCTGAAATAAAAGGCATCATTTTGTAGTTTTGTCGACAAAGAAGGTACAATTCAATAAGATGCATAAGTATGGAATCAAACAAAAATGGCCTTATCGAACACATAGTATAGTTACACACGATTGTTTGTACAAGAAGAAAAAGTTCCTTTATATGGGATATGCCCACAACTAATTGTAAATGTTGCTTTGCACCGTCTCTCCCTACACAGCACCAAATTGTCTATCAGTTCTTGATGTAAGAGTTCCCGTTCAACTATCAGCATCTGTATCAGTTGTTGGGATGTTCGAAGGGTGTAATGGTGCCACAAGGCTTCTCCCTAAAGTATCCTACATATGTTCTATATGATTTAAATAATCGGGGAACGATAACCAATATATTCAAGTCATATGCTCACTTTCCAATAGTTGCTGAATATCAGCAGGCCATTATCAGCCCTAAAACCGATGTTTGGTTCAATAGCACTTCGGAACATATGCATATGGAGAAGGATCATCTTACAATAGTGATTTACGGTTACAGAACGTCTATGAAAAACGAATAGCTCAGTCCGTCCGTTCAGCTTATTGCCTCCTCAGACAACAACTCTGAGACCACCGTAATAGTCTCTTCCCATGATGTTACTGGGATTAAACCATGTCCCAACTTTTCTCCAAATCAACTGGTTTGAGAATCGCTTGCGGTACTAAAATAACTCTATTCCATAAAGAGGACACGACTCCATTGATGAAATGTCCAGTTTTTGTGCTCCTTACACTACTAAACTGTGGCACCGATAGAGATAGAGATGCTGCGTTCAGGACGGCGGGACAATAGGCCACCTTTATGAAGGAGTCTGCCACAGTAAACAGTTGCTGAGTAAAGGCACTTGCTGACTCTTTTCACCTGCGGAGAGATATATTGGTCATACACTGCTGTTATTTACCTAGAGAGGTCATCATCAACCTTTATAACGGATGTACCTATGGTTTGAAAAGTTTACCAATCGCCAGAAAGGAAACTTTTGTTGATTCCCAGCTCTTCAGGTACAATGGTAAAACTATACCCTTCTCCAGGTTTTCGATCATTCTTCCACATGTGAAGTTATCCAAGTGATTTCTTCTAACCATATTTCGCGAAAGAACTCACTTGCACTTGCAGCGAATGTCTTTATTTGTACCTTCTTTTTCTTTCTTTCTTTTGTAGTCTTGAGCTGCTTTTTACGCACACTTACATCGCCTATGACATTTTGCTCCTAGCATTTGCATACGCATCACATTTCTTTTGAATTGCTTGTTCATTTTACTGATTGGTTTTCTGAAATTTCATGGCTACTGCTTCAAATTTACATTTTTGCTTCATTTTTGCACACCATTGTATTTTGTACACCATTGTATTTTGCACACCAGTGTTTTTTTTTTTTGCAGAATTTTAGTGAGAAAATTATTCCGAAAACATTTCATATCACAATATTAAAATTTTTACCCTTTCAATGACACAAGTTTCATTTTAATGTAATTTCTTTTTACTTGTTGCTAATATCTTATGCTTTAAGAGATACGCCACTATATAAACGTCTCCCAATTTATTCTCAGCACATTCTTTAGAAAATTTAGCACAGATATTCTTTAAATAAGATAATTTCTATGTATTAACGGCCAACTTCAAGATTTTGAATTACTCTACCACCATTTTTTATTTCTACATTATTTTATTAACCGTTTGAGTGCGGAAGAATTCTTACCTTTACGGAAAGTGAAGCGCAATAGCGCTTCGCCGCACTCAAATGGTTCAACTACATGGTAGTGAGACTTCACGTGGATATGTAATCTATGAAGGCTTTCATTGGATTAAATTTACGTTTGTATCAATCACTCAAATGAAAATAACCTTTCTTATATTTCAACATAGTAGATTAAATTTTCAATCATAAAAATTGTTAAAAACTTTTGGGGGAAACTAGCAATTGGTGGCCTATAAAATCCTCTAGTTTAATGGTAATTCTCTAATTTTAATTAAGAGTAGATTATAAATAGGTTTCTATATCAAATTTTAATACAAATAAGTCATTGTGGCTAAGGAATTTTTCCAAGTACAAAATTGACTAACTATTTAATTAATTAAAAGGAACTAAATTTTTCAATTTTTCTGCAATAACTTCAAAAAATAAGTATTCTTACATTACTTAACAGTTAATCCTTACATCGATATAAGTTTAATTTCTGTGCACTTTTTTCTTCAACTGGTGCTATCATTTTCAAAAAATTATGCACAAGGATTCTGGGATAAAGAAATAGAAAGGTATCTCTTTGTTAGGTTATAGAAGCTAAGTGAAAACTATAAAACCAGACGATTCGCGAATTGTATCAGGAAAAATATTGATTCAGTTTCTTTTTAGATTTATTATTACTAAAAAATTTATAATTATTCATAATGTCTCTCAAAATAAATTTTTCCCACTTGTTATCATTGTTGAAAAAAATTTGCAGTTCTAATAAAACAAATATTATAACTTAAGAAGAAAATAAGCTATTATGAGTTTATAAAATCATCTGTCTCATCTAATATTCTAATTTTAATAAGAAAAATTTTAAACTGCTTTTTACATTTGATTTTTCAATTCCTACAATTAGTTCACACTCTCCCAATATATGTAAATATCTTGATCAAATTTTCAATCGTTAATAAAATACTTTTAATTCCTCCAACCAAGATCGAATTTTTTAAAACTTGTAGTGGATGACACTTGATGTTGATATAGTTTTTCAAATATTAATCCATCCATTAAATTTAATTAATTTTTAATCCTTTAAATAAAATTTTAGCCAGTTGTAAAGAAAATTGCAATCAACAAGCAGTAGCTCAATCGGTAAAATGCAAGAATTTCAGCATTTTTCAAGTAAAGGTAAAGAATGCGAGTTCTATTCTAGCGAAAATCAATAAATTTTGGTAATTTATTTATATTAATTGTAATTATTTAATAAAAAGTAACTAAAAAAATTTTTTTTTCTTCGTTGATCTAAATAGGAATTGACTTATTTTTTTTTATTATCATTTATAGATATTTTATACAAAAGTAAGTTTTGCATTAAAAATACTATAAACTGAAAGTTTTAATCCCGTTTAGTATTACAATCCTATTTGTAATATCAACAAATAGGATTTAAATATAACAGATTATGCATCCGTCTTCATGTTGTCATTCATAGTCTTCTACCTATATGTAACTGGAAATGTGAGTGATTTTAATTTAAATTATACATAACCGAGGATTAAAATCGAATATTGAGATAATTTTCAATTTTAGAGCTTCGGATATTTTTTTCAGACTACTTTTTGGGTAATATATTTTTCACATTTTTGAGAATTTAGAGTTTATCTAAAGAGTTGAAGACATTTTATATTCTGAAGGTAATCCAACACAGAAAGGGCCACAAATACGACGCACAGAAGCCTTGACGCAAATTAAATAACATCGCGCGCTTACGTAACAGACCCGAAACTCTCGATATTTCGCGAAATTTCGAAAAATAAATAAATAAATAAAAGTAAGAGAAGAAGAGAAAAATTTATCTCAACAATAAAAATCTGGGAAAATGCCCTATTGATGGTTCATTATTGAATTCTCCTTTTTTACATCTTGAAATTGCTTTAGATTGCATATATGCTTTATGTCATTTATTTTTATATGAAAATAACACCAAGATCATTTTTATTTATTTTTGAAATTCAAAATAATCGCTCCTTGAGAGCATTGTTTACTGTATAATAGGGATTTTTGGTGAAGGAAAATAAGTAATTCAATCTTTTGGATTTCATTAATATCTAATTTAGAACCGATATTTCTTTTATTTCTTATTTTCTTCTTCTTGAGTTCCAAATTAAAGGGCGGGAAATTTTATTCAGAATATTTATCGTGCGATTTCATGCTGAGGAAGATGCTTGGTTGAAGACGGTGTTTCCGAATTTTCCTTTATCTTGTAAAATATAAATTGAGAAACGACTCATTTCTGAGCCAAATCTTTA
>JAOUZG010016999.1:53491-71318 GCA_026289955.1 Argiope argentata | reverse complement strand
GTGTGTGTGTGTGTGTGTGTGTGTGTGTGTGTGTGTGTGTGTGTGTGTGCGTGCGTGTGTTAATTTTTAGTAGAAAATTTGGATTTGACCAAGAGATGCAAAATTTGTCACATAGATACCATAGACTATGTGAAAATGAGAATCTGTGAATTTTTTTATTTTAATTACGTAAAAAGTAAAAGAAACTTAGACGTTCTTCGTGAATAAAATTAAATATTAATTAAATTTAAAATATTAATACCTAAAAAAAATCTCTCAAATTAAAACTGTCTGTGAAGCTCAAAGCAACTTTCTCAAATAGTAAACATAGCATTTCTCACATACCAAGCTAACAGACATACAAGACCTTCAGCGCAGAAAATGCTGCTTGAATTTTTACTTATTGCTTTATTTGTAGAGCCCTGAACATGAGTGTTTTCTGTACATTTAACCCTTTGCACTCGAGCGGCGCCGATACGGCGCCCGGCCTTATCGGAAAAGTAATTCGATGCATAATTATTCAAAATAAAAAGGCTTGTTTATTGCTCCAAATTTGTGTGTGTGTGTGCTGAAATTGAATTTCTCCGTCTTTTTACCATTATGTTGGTATTTTCAATAATCAAAATTGAAAAATAAATAAAACTTCAAAATGATGCACCGTCCTGAATGGTGCCGAAGAAGAGCCATCGAGTGCAAAGGGTTAATGCTGTAAAAAGATTGAAGCATGCATTTCGAACTCTTTTTTTCCAATCGATATAAACCAAAATTTGAGACATAACAACAATTTTAGTAATAAAATGGCATTCCTTGTTTCATTTATCGACACTATTGCTTTTTCAGGAGAGAAGGTGGTATTGTCTTTAAGCGGATGTCCATACGAATGCTTAGAATGTCAATTCTTTAACAGACTTTTTCAAAACTCGATACATGTCTGTACGATTTTCAGTACAGGCTACACATGCAATTTTCTAAAATTGACTTCTAAATTTATTCAAAATAGTTTTTTCAATTTCAAAATTACAAATCATTTGCCACCGGACAGATTTCTTACTGCTAATTTTTTTTAAATTCACAAATACATTGAAGAAAACATACAAATTTGTTATAATGATCATACAACAAATTTATAATTCAAAATGTTCTCAGAGAGATGGAGATTATTGCAAAAATGGGAACTCAAGGAGATGTGAAACGTGAATATTTGTTAAAATCTGGAAGTCGAATTTTTCGTCGATTACGATATATTCTCATTGTATACTTCGTAGATCCGAAAGTAAAATTTATATTTCTAATGATCAGTTTAAATGTCCTGAAGAGTACTTTTTTATACTTTCGTCTGTTTTAAAATTTCATTTTTTTTTATTTTTAACATTAAGTTTAATTGCTGCACAGAAATTCAAACATAATGGTGTGATTTGTTGAAAATATGAGAAAGAATAACATGCTTATTCCGGCAGAATACACATTTTACATGAAACTCAGGCAGTGAAATTCTATTATTATAAGAATCATTATGAAGTCAGAAAGTTGAGTAAGCAGAGATTTAGGGTTTAAAAGGCTTACACAAAAATTAAGGCCTTTTTGAGAATTTTTCACTTTGAGCAATAAAACGTTTTATGCATCGGTATTAAAATGTAAATACGTCAAATATCTTTAAAAGAACTTTTTAAAACGAAATGTTTTTAAAAAGTTAAAAAAAATAATTTCAATATATTTTACGTAACATAATTTTTAAATTTTTCTACCATTTTTTCCTTATTACACTACATAAATTTATTTCGAACAAAACTAAGCGTGATTTTGAAATAAAAACTAAAGCAGTAGGAGCTAAAAGGGATTTTTAACGATCTAAAAGAACGTCAAACATAAAATGCATGCCAGGTTTTATTTTAATGTTTAACAAAAATCTTCTTGCTATTATTTAATGTTATTCCCACAAAAATTAAAACACCTGATACAGAACATAATCTCAACATAATTACACCATATCACACCATAGTTTTTGAAATTTCAACATAATTACACCATAGCTTTGTTTTATGCAATAGCAATGTTCTAATTAGATTTTCATTAAAAATACATTTATTCCTCTAAGACCTCTAAATATACATTGTCTTAAATAATTCATTTATAATGTTGTTTCAAGGGAATATAAACGTATATTTTGGCTAAAAAATAATGAAAAAGAAATTGCACATTTTCGTCACTTTTTGCTTACTTCGCCGTCCTTTTAATTATATTATGATATCATAAAATTGGATTACTTGTATTCAGTGTACAATAAATAGTAATGATACAATTTTTATAGTTATCACAAATTGTTATCTTGTTAAGAGAATTTTAAAGTTATGCACAAAAATTTGAATCTCATTATTTTAAATGTAGAAGAATTGCTGTGTTTTAAATGCAAAAATTTGAATTTACATTTCGATTGTCTAATACGATTAGAATTTTTTAACATTGTAAGCGTAACAGGGGATTAGATTTATCGCCCCCCCCCAAACACCGGGAATCAATGTGTATAAAATAACATCATATGACATAAAATATGAGTATGACATAAAAACTTGAACTAATTCACTTCGCTTATTCCTTCGATATTTGCTAGCAATAGGAAATTATTGAATATTGAAAGGACATTTGAATTATTTGAAATTGTTCGAATTGCCAGAATTCATCAGAATTAGCCAGCTTTATCAAAATAAATATGTATTTATTCTATCTTGGCTGCCTTTCCACTTGAATTTCTTTCACTTCAAATCATGCCAAGATGAAAGAACAACCGCGCTTGGAACTTTCTTTCTTTCTCCAGTTCGCTAATTCCAACGGTGAATAATTTCTCAAAGTTCCTTTTTTTGGAGGAATTAGAGAATACGTCAGGAAACCGATTTCATATAGGAAAGTATATCCAGAAACGTCATCTGCGTGGGCAAAAGGGACAAATAAAACAAATACAAGAAACAGTACAGTTAATTGGTAACAAATGCGAATTTTATTACAAAAAAATAAAATAAAAGTTCACAATATGTGCTAAAAATTACTACCATTTATACCAAGACAGGATTTACAACGTCGTTCTATTGACCGCTAAAAGCAGTGCATATCACAGACAAAACCTGTGGCGGTAGCAATTCGGGCAAAAAGATCCATTTCCCTACCGACGGGGTTACCATACACATAGTATTTCATGGCCCAATATAAAAAGAAATCCATTGGCGATAAGTCAGGTGGGCTGGTTTGCAAAGTGATAAATATATCTCTGCCAATCCGTTGAGCTCCGAATGTTAGGTTTAGGGAATAACGCGCAACAATTATGCTATGGTTTGGAGCTCCATCATGTTGATACCATATATCTCGCCGGATATGCCGTAGGTATTGATCGGAATATGTCAGCTATTTTTCAAAATTTTCGGTGGTAGATACAATGGCGCTGGAAATCCAGTTTCTTGTAAATAACCACAGTTTTGAGCACCTATTGTGAAGCACCTGGTGGTAACAAATCTACTTTACCTTATTGGAATGAAGATCACATTCTTTACCACTTAACTTTATTGTTTCTCATTGCTCACTTCACTAGTCCATCCAAATTGTCTATTTGTCCATCTAGATGAATTTTGTGAATATATTTTATTATGTGAAGTCGATTTCTTTAGATATTTCGTACCTCCCCAAGAAATTTGAACGATATGTTTTGAATCCTCCTTTATAATCGAAACTGTGCTGCATAAAATCATCTTGTCTAAACTATACAGCTTTAAAAAAATTCATTGTTACAGATTTTTAGTTGTTTTACTTATTACTTTTTCCACAGGTAGGGGCTGACTAAACATTTTTTTAAAGTTCCAACAGGTCCCACAATATTTATTTTTGTTTTTAAATGTTCTTTCTGGAAAGAGGATAACAGAAAAAAATTATAACTTAATATTGAATACAGAAAAAAGAAATAATTTAACATTGAATACGAATCAGAAATTTCATGATGATGATTATTTTCTTTTTGATGTATTCCAGAGAGCTTAAAACTCCATTTGAGTGTGGATGAAAAGCATTGAAATTCTTTGATTAAAATAAATATGTCTGAGTTTTTTCCCCATTTCTTTCACTGCGAATCAAAACACTGTAAATTTTCTTGCTTATAAGAAATTTAGGACTTGTCTGCCGATTGAAACATCTAAGGAATCTAAATTTCCAATCTGTTGCCGAACGGCGATTAACAAACTCGGCTCAATTTGGGTCCAAATAAGCGTTTTATGTCTATCAAATTAAATATTATTCGTAATTTCATGGGGTAAATGAGACCCCATTCACGACCTTCAATACTAAGATATAAAACGCTTTTGCGTGACTGGCCTTTAAAAAGGAAAATATCAGATGAAAATCAGCTGAGAAGCGCCACACTAATCCTGTCTTGTCAGGAAAGGGTGTAGATGAACTATGCAAGAATCTACAAGTTGTGACAGGACATGAGCAGAATAAGTTAAATCAATTTATCTAAATTTATGTAATAATGTTACGGAAAATTCCAGAAAACGATACACAGAGAATTAATAAGAATTCTTTACAGCAGAATCCCTTACTGCAGAAAAATTATAGGAAAGGGTATAAAAAAATGTTTGATTATCCATTCATAAGTCCATGCAAGTTGTTTTATAGTTGTGTCAAGTTGTGTCTGGTTTAAAAGGAAATATTTGATATTTATCATTTTTAAGCGAGTTTTCGATGCAGATTTTATAATCTTTGCTCATAAAAAATTCTTTTTCAGTAAGGGATTCTGATTTTAAAGTATAAAAAATGCACTAAAAATAATTAATCTTTCTTAAAAATCAAACTCTTGCATAAAGCTCCTTACATTAATAATTTTTCTTTTTGAAATATTTTCTCTTAAAACCTTGGAAACAATTTTTATTCCTTCTTGTCCAGCTATAGTCTAATTTTAATGTTTTGACACATCAGTGCTCTATTTAGGTTTTCATAGTATGTTTATGAGAACAGTTATAACGTCACTAATAAAATATTCTACTGTTAAGTGATAATCATCATGTTCTTTAAATATTAATTTGATATGTAGCTTGTATTTGATACACACATCTTCTTGCAACAATGCTATATTTCTTTCCTAATTTTTTTTTCAGTTTTTGTATAATGGGCTTAAAAGAAGATTCAATATCTTTTTTCGGTAAAAAAAAAGGAAACCACTTTCGTCACTTTTCAATAGTAAGAAAGACATATTGTGAATAAGTGTACTACTTTGATTTTTTTTAAATCAAAAATGCAAATGTAACTTTTATAAAAATATATGGCGTTTCATAATGTAATTAAAAAGAAACTTTTCCTATATATGAGTCACAGGTGGATACTCTACTAAATAATTCAAAATAAAATATGAGATACAATTTTGAAGGTTAGCATTCGAGATTGGAGTAAATAATAATATTGTAGCTTACACGATTAAGGGAAAAGAGAAAAAAATCAAAATTCCCTCTTAAAATTGCCATTTTTCCCCACTTTAAATTCAGTGAGCTGTATAACCGAAATCAGAACATAAAAAACAACTAACTGGGAAAGTAACTGAGAAAGTTTTACAAAGATTATAAAATTTGCAGAGATCGGCTCCATAGACGATTAACATGTGCGAGAGATTTACAAAAATAATCGGCGTAACTTGTAAATCTGTATAGTTGCTTCTTCAACCTCATCATCATCAACTTGAATATCATATTTTATTAAGCTCAAAACCAGATATATACCGACTTTGAATCGAATAATGGTACTAGCTGCAAATGCTGGAGCTTCCATCTGATGTTATTAAAAACATTTAGCTACAACATAACTCCTCTGAGTAATTTCTCACCATTGCTATTTAGTGACGAAGATGGTTTTAGGCCAATGAAAATCATCTTCTTAAAGAGAGTTTAACCTTCGAGAGCTACAGAAAGCGGAACTGCTTGTTAAATCACATACAATCGTTCTTCTCTTTAGGTTATGTTCCATCATAAAGATTTTTGTCAGTCCAGTACCTTACAATTCTTGAAGATTCAATTAAGATAAAATGTGTCTCGTTCATCTTTATTATACATAAAGGCTATCTGCTTTCTTGTTTGTAACTGATGAGAAATGATTCAAATAAACGAAACGGTATTAAATGTAGTCACAATAACTGCATAAAATGGAACATATAGAGAAGCACTCGTTTTACATGTTGCTACATGAGGTCAAACAACATGTTACCTTCTTACAATATCATTAAAAGCACTTCGTAGCAGCGATTCAGGAATGGGCAATTCTTGAACGTTAGGCAGTTAGGCCTTTCAGAAATAAAGTGGTTGCAGTCAATTTCTCGAATGAAGAAGGAGCGCAGAAATTAATCCAATTATAAAGGGAAACCAGAAGCTAGTTACAACAATTGAAAGCAAAAAAACCATCTAGCGTGTCCCCTAGATGCATTGTATATGAAATCCCAAATGGGATAGTAGATGTAGAGATGTTGGAAGTGCTGGATCTGACCATCTAAACTTCCTAATATTCTCTGAAGCCAAGATTTAGAATGAAGGGCAGAGGAAATTGCAGTCACCTTGTAATCTAGGGAAAGCTGTAGTATATCAAAACTTTACTTAACCAGAAGAAGGCTCTCATAAATTGAAAAACGCACTCCATTAAAGAACACTTCAGTGTTCGGAAGTGCTTCAAGTACCAAAGCTAGAGACTTATCCAAACAAAAGGTTTGTCCTCATAAAATTACTGGGCTTATTATGGCCATGAGCATTAAACTAAGTACAGCAGAAACAACTTGGAATCATGCATTAACTGCCATGAATGGTTCACGATTCAAAATTGATCATTCGGCCTCATAAAACAGATGCCCCACATATTTGGAAGAAATAGCAAGGTATCGAATGACCCCACAGTATGAATAGCAACAATACCTCCAACTCAATCTCTAGGCCATTTGCATCTCAACAGCATTTTCTCCATTAATTCACCAGTTTCAACTGGCTCTCTAAGTCTTCTCCCTACCTTAGTCTAACCATCTTTCAAATCAACTTAGCCAAATCAAAAACAGCTTCTTCCATCGCTGCTGAAATGGGCATGGCCAATCTTCCAGATTTAATACTAGTTCAAAAACCTTACATAAATAAAGAACAAATCACAGGAATTCCATCTTCATTGAATCAATGGTTTTCCAACAACCAAAAAGCTGGTTTGATCTCTCTTCCTTCCTGCCTAAACTCAGTTTTTATTCATTCTAAGGATAGCTCCATAGCAATCAAAATACAAATTGATTAAGGCCCCCTGATAATAATTTCCTCCTTTTCTTCATCAAATTCAAACATTTCCGAAATTCTACAAGACCTTGATATTCTTTTCAAAACATCGGAACGGAAATGCTGACATCAGTGCAAATCTTAATACTCACTTTAGAATCTAGGGATACAGAGATGAAAATATTAGAGCATGTTTAGTGGAAGATTTCATCGCAGCAAATCCTTTGTTTCTCCTAAGCGATAGAAATTCTCCCCCTACTTTTGAAACTTCCAATGGAAAAGGTTTACTAGACCTTTCAATCGCCAAAGGAGCATACTTCGCTGCATACTGTTATTGTAAAATCCTCGAAGATTTCTCTCTAAATGACTATAAATGCATAACGGCCACAATGGAAACGAGACTGTTGATTCCTTAGTCAAACAGGCCGTTTCTACTGGTACGCTCGCTCAATATCCAACTCTAAGAAGCAATCTTAAAAGTATTCTAAATAAATTGAGCCTACAGTTATAACAAGAAGAATGGAACAATGGCTCAACTGGCAGATATATCTATCCAATTATTTCAAAATCTTCTTTAACAATCATCTTGGGATAGGCTTGACATTATATTTGCAATTGACTCCTCTCACTACCTACCTTCTCACTACATCTTTGAATCTCAAAAAACCCACCCAAGACCTAGAAAGAATCTGGTGGATTAAAGTTATGGGAAAAAAGAAGTCAAAATTCAAAATTAATTAAAATTAATTCAAAAACTTGTGTTGTTCCTACAAGACAACGAATAATTGTTCTCTCTAAACCCAAAGATAGAATAAATTTTCTTCTCTTACCTCGACCAATCTCTTTTCCAGGATATATTAACTTAAATAGAGTTCATCTATTCATACTCCCCAACACGCAACCCCTTCATCATCAAAATTTTGCATATAGTTACTTTTTCTGTGTAACGTATATAAACTAATTTTTTCTCAATATATATTTCCACGTATATCCTTCCAACCGGTAGGGAATCCTAGAGATTCCAAGATTAGGGATAATCTGTGACGAAATAAAAAATTACAGAATGTCCATAATTATTCGATCCTATTTTAAAGTTGCCTACAGACGAATCTACTGTTCAGAGAGTCATGAAATTTTGTTTAAGACATAATGAAGAGATGGAACTTTGTTTGAGCGAATTAAAAAAACTTTCACTAAAACTTGTTCCAAAACTAACTTTCGAGCAAGATTTGAATGAACGAAGAAGATGAATCAAAAATACATATTTTTGTCGAAATCATGCAGCATTTGTTATAAATCCTAAAAACTTTTACAAAGGTTTCTTTATGTCGCTATTGCTTATCAGAGTTTCTTTAAGGTTACCAGATCGAGCTTTGTTAATTAAATTGTTTTACCAAAACAATGATACCTTAAAGGTTGCTCTTCGAAAATTTCGGACTTTGAAATGGATACGAAAAGGTCCATTGACTATTAAAAATCTTCAATTTATGACAGCTAAATTAGAAGAAGCAGGTTAGTTTAAGGTTTGTTCTGGAAGAGGAAGACAATCTGTTTCCGCAGAAGCAACAGAGAAAATTGCAATTCAAGTAGAAGAGGACAGAGCTTCGAATTCACTGGTGTAGAAATCCGAAGTGTGTCATATGCATTGGATATGCATTGCTCAAATGCCCAGAAGATCATGTGGAGTATTCTCCAGTATTTAATATCGGTACAAGCTTCAACTTGTGCTGAGGTTGCTTCTAAATGATTTCTACATTCGACATCAGTTCTCATTTCAGTTCCTTGCTCGCTTTGAGGTTGAATCCGAATCACCGTGGAATATTCTCTGGACAGACGAAGCTCATTTTAATTTGTATGGTTCAGTG
Organism: Argiope argentata; assembly: GCA_026289955.1. Taxonomy (NCBI): domain Eukaryota; kingdom Metazoa; phylum Arthropoda; class Arachnida; order Araneae; family Araneidae; genus Argiope; species Argiope argentata. Next base: position 62,212 of record JAOUZG010016999.1, on the reverse strand, counting down.
AATAATGGCTATTGCCGAAATTGGGATTGAGAAAATCCATGCTCAATCTTATAAGTCCTTTGCAGTCACCAAAAGTAACGGAGAAGTGTAAGTTTTCTGCATCATTTATTATCGGCCCGTATTTCTTCGAGGAATTAAGTGCGAGAGGATCGTTAACATGCTAGATCACTGGACAGCCATATGCATCATTAATTCAGAATAAAATTGCCCGGATTCGCAAGCACCTCATTGCCTTCCGAGCACGATTTTTACGCAAGACGGAGCTCCTCCACACTATATACCGTGTAAGGACATTCTTTATAATCATTTTACAGAAGAACGTGTCTTAAGCCATCATTTTCGTGAGCTGTGGTCTCCTTGGTCTTCAGATCTAAATTCATGGAACTTTGGGGACATTTAAACATCTGGTAAGTCGTGATAATCTTAAAGTTTTACCTTATTTAAAAAGCAGAATATCACAGCTTGTTCTTACTATTTCCAAGAACTGTCAACTGTGACACTACAGTCAACTGTGGAACATGCTAATCTTACGATTCCAGATGGTAGTGGAAAATAATGGCCGTCATGTTGAACTTTTCTATTGTAATTAACCCATTCACTGCCATCTAAATTTATAAATTCTTAACTTTACAGCAGTTTCCTGCGATAATGGCAGTGAATGGGTTAAATTTGTCAAAAATATGCTAAATGTGTAATTCATTTTAAAAACTTCTCCTGGTGGCGAAATTTTAAATTATTTTTATTCTCTCAAAAGAATTTTCATCCCTTGATTATGGCCTATACAAAATTTTATAACTTTCTAAACAATAGTTTCGCTTGTAGACAACTTTAAAGTAGGGTCGTTTAACTATGGAAGTCCTGTATGTAACGTGAAAGCCTCCTCTGATAATTGCTTGGATTGAAAAAGCCGATGATATCGCAAAGCCCAGTCACCTTTCATAAGGGTACTGATGAGTCATAAGCGGGTTTTTTCAATCTAAAGCGTCTTTTTTTTTATATAAACTTCTAGTAATCTTTTCGGATTTCCCGCTGTCAGTTAGGAAAAAAATTGCAACCCTTATATTTCCAAAGATCAGCAACTTACTTTGTTACGTAATACTTAAAAAACGCTTGATGATACCATCATACTATAAACTAAATCATTGTTTTGAGCTAGATTAAATAAAACAAAAATAACTACAACACAATCTTGAAATCTCAGATTTTGTTCTGACTACGCTTGAAAAAAAGAACATCCTTATTTAGAATTGAAAACAGTGTTGCCATACAGTAAAAAATAATACCATGTTGCCATTTAAAGAATAAACTATGAATAATAAAATTAAATAACGATTATAATTTACTACGGATATTTTAATATTTAACATTCTTTTTTTATATCTGATGAAAAATGAGTTCACATAAATGATACGTTCTTGCGTGTGTCCGACTGCAACATCAGATATTCAAAAATCAATAAGGAGACATATGAGAAACAATGCGCAGAAACTGAAGACGTGTTTTTCAATGCATCCTAATTCGAGCAGGCACTCTTTCAGCTCAACTGGAATATCATATGTGTTTCCTCAATCACTTCAACAAGAATAGATAACGACCGAATCTTGGTCTATCAGGAGAAGCTAATTTCTTTGGAACATTTTCACTAAAATCATAAGTTGTTTGTAAGGAACAAGGATTTCGTTTTTTTATGAGGGTTCCTATAGTAAAAACTTAGTAAATTTGTAGAATTTAGTTAAATAAGTTATAAAATTTTAAGAAATCGTCTTGTTGTTTCGGTGTAAATATTATTTCATAAACACGTTTGAGCATTCAAGTGACGAAACACTGTTCGCCGTGTTAACGGTTTTCGACTAATGCGTGCAATTCCAATCCCTCAGTTCGTGCTACTTCAAATCACGGTTTAAACTATATCAAGTATGATCTATAGTTATTCATCTTCATTTTATTCATGCAAGTAAGTTTTTTCTTAGTTCGCTCAGTTCAGTCAAAAAAAGAAACATTTCACAATATTTAAAAAAAAATCTACAAATAATGAATTACTCGTTTTCAAGGTTGCTTCTGCTATCTCTGAGTAATGCTAAGAGTAACTATGTTTCTCTATTTTCATCAATATTTCATAGTTTTACTAGCAGTACCCCGCACAGCGTTGCACGTGGCATAGCATCCAAGAAGAAAAATTAGCTTTAAACTTAAGTCTAGGATCCTCCCGATATGACACGGGCATGTCACGCAACATCAAACAAACATAAAAATACATTTAGAAATTCCTGTGAGCAAGATATCTGAAACGTTTGAGCTAGAAAAATGAAATTCTATATATTGTCTTTATACCAAAGTTGTAGATTTCTGTCACAGTGAGAAAGAAATCAATTTAACAGAAATTTGCCTGTCTGTTTGAAAGCAAGTGAAAACGATTCTTACAAAAAATAATATTATATGTAATTTAATGCACAGTTTCAGCTCCTACAAATATCATAAAAAATTGCTCCAACTTCTTCCATGGCTTGAATATCTATCTTCATGTACAATCAATGGTGATTTAAATGCTATTTTAATACATAATTTATTTTAATACCTTAAATAGAGTGACTTAAATGAAATTTCATACATAATCTTGAGGGTAAAAATATAATTTCTTAAATTTTGATATAAGTTAATTGTAAAAAAAGGTTTTCAAATTCATGATTGATTTTTTTTTCATTACTCCATGCAGCACAAACTCACTAACTCTTTTTAATCTCATTCATAAGTAAGATTAAAAATAAAAATCTAGGCTCTGATGCCCATGATCCGCAATTTTTAAGCTTATGAACGGATAACGCCTTTATTTTTTAAAAAAGCGAAAAATCTTCAGTTAGACCTGTTTTGCTTCGTTTTATCAAACCTTTTCAATCATTTTTACACCTGCAAGCATACAGTACACAAGGTCAACAAAGAATTATCCTCACTTTCGTTTAGTTACATCAACGTTCTGTTTTAAAGCAACACTACGGCTGTTCTGGGGCGGACCTCTTAATTTTGAACCATGGTCAGACAACGAGAACGACACCTGAGCTGACACCTCCACTTCTCCAAACTTCCACACCACATTAACTGGAAGACGTTTGGCTCCGATGGATTTAAGTGCACCAGAACTTCTTGTACGACGGTTTTTCGGTGGAATCAGGTTTCGAACCGGAAGCTCTCCGGTTCCAAAGCTGAGACCTTACCACCAGGTCACTGTGGCCCAAGAATTACCAGCAATAATTTCAAAGAAATTTCTTCATTTTATTTTCGATTAGAGAAAGAATACAAATGTTAAGAGAGTAGGAAAATGAAAATCCCGATGCCAACTTTATGGAAATTTATTCTGCAAAGAGTGAGAATAAATTTCTAAACAATACTTCTCAGGAAATGTGGAGTCGAGCAACTAGCCTCTCCCCTCTACCCTTTCATAAGTCGATTTGCCGTCTAGGAAAAGGGAGCTGTTCTCGATCAATCAGGTTACGGCGGTGAGCTGACGAATCGCTAATGGAGATGCTATATTTATCGACAGTGTTTAACTCGTTTTCGACGGAAATTTCCTCGTCTTGCCTTTGGGATTTTTAGCAGATTAGAAATTTTCAAACATGACGCTTGGAAAGATAATATAAACATATTCATAGTAAACAGGATTATTTGAACAGACAATAAGCTTAACAGACGTCTCAAATGAGAGAAAACGGGACGGTGTAAATAAAACACATAACAAGTAAACCTATCACTTGAAATATCAGCCACTATGGTTTAATAATAAAAATATCAAGGTTACCGATTTTAGAAAATTTCTTAAACGATTGAGTATTACTTAAACTAGAAATATGTTTTAATAATAAAAATACCAAGATTATTGCTTTTAGAAATGAAATGCAATGAAATCCATATTAATGATTTTGATATAGTTTAAATATCTTTGTTAATATAAAATAAGACTGAATGATTATTTTGATTGGATTAAAACCACCAAAACTGCACCTGTGTGCTCCATGAAACTTTATCTCATACCCAATAATAAAGGAGTTATTTCTTTCTTCTTTCCTGCTTGCATGAAAATTGTGGACCTTAGGTAGCAAATTTCCACAAATCATAAGTTTTTTATTTTCACAATCGTTCTTTTTATTTGGGAAAGGAAGATTATTATTTTTTATTTGTATATTCTTGGGAAATGAAGAAATTAGTTTAGTTTAGTTAAATTAAAGTCAAGTTGTAAAGCAACACTAGGTCTATTTTGGAACAAACATCGTAATTTTGAATCATGATATGACGAGGACGACACCTGCGCTGGCCCTGATGGATTTAATGTGTACTAGACTTACACAACAGTTCTTTGGTGAAAACGGGTCCTAAACATGGAACCCTCCGGTTCCGAGAACTTACCACCAAGTTGAGCAGCCAACGTCTGGACTTAAATATTAGTTTCAGTTTCTATTTGCTATGTTCTTAGAAAATCAGAAATCATTCTAATTTTATTTTTTCCTTTTCTTTTTCTCTTACATTAAAGTCACAACATATGTATTTAAATATACTTTAAAATTAGAAATTGAAAACGATTGTAAAAATTCTTACAATATTTGTTTAGTTAAAAGCCTCGCAAATACTTTCTCTTAATTTAAATGACATTAAAGCAGTTGAAGAGTTTTCAATCAATGGCACGAAAACTGTTCCGTTGAAAAACAAGGAAAAAAATATTAACTTTTCACAGAGGTTTTATCATTACTAAAAAAAGACTAAAACGTCAAAGGCAATAAAAATTATTGCTACGACAGTAACAATAATTTCACACACAATTTAAAAAAATTTTGACAGCTTACAAATAAAAAAAAATTTCGTAAAAATTATTGGTGAGGTTATTAAAAATTCATGCCTTAGAAACTATCGTTATGAAAGGCCCGACAAGATCCCTTACTGTCATTCGCAAATCTTTTTTCCCTAAGTTCCTCCTCTAAAAATAAGCAAAGCGGGAGTTAATTGGAGACAAAGGAATGAAATTAAATGACAAACCTTCCCCCTTCCCGGACAGTTATCTGCGGTGTATTTCTCTCCCGTTCTGTCAGTCGGGAGTCGGAAATTGACACGGGAGCAACGAGCTAATGGGGCACTTCGCGACATTCCCTTCCCCATCCTGCAGTCAGGTGACCAGGGAATGTTAAAATAGGGAAGTGCACCACTGCTATTAAGTCTCCAAATTGGATGTTAAAGCAAGAGTGACAAAGACGCCGAAACCAAACTTAAATCCATCTGCCATATTGGGCCACAAATGTAATAATTTCCTTTGAGTCCAATGCCGTAGATCTGGTAGAAGTTAACCCTTTGGTTACATTTGATGTATCAGTACATCATGTATTAGTTTGGGCAAAGTCGTTTATGACGTTCTGATACGTCACTGAAGCTGATACTTGATTTAATAGATTTATTTCAAAGTAATGTGCGTCTGTATCAATAGATCAAATAATTTCAATAGTTTGGTAAACTTTGTTTGGAATACACAACCCCAAAATAGCAGAAATAGAAGATATATTTTATCGTATAGCGATAGTTTTAAGAAATGCCAGTTGATAAATTAATTTAAGTTGTTGATGTTGTTACTAATGGCACTTGCCGTATAAAAGCCCACTAATGCATCAGCGGATTGAAGCCAAGATAAGCGTCTCTTGTTTGAAGTAGCGCCAACTAAAGCCAAGAGTACGACTTAAGCTACACACTTATTACATTCGCTTGCACAGCCACTTTTTACATAGGGCGCCTCACAGATAGAACACAGAAGAACCGACATGCCCTAACCGGAACTCGAACTTGGGACGTCCAGATCACGAGGAAGACGAGCTACTCTGTGGCAGGACGCCGGCAATTAATTTAAGTAAAAACAGTAGATAAATTAATTCATACATAAAATATACTGCCCTCAAAATTAAATATACTCCCAGTGTAAAAAAAATCAAATAAATGTGTACCCAAAGGGTTAACGTTTGTGTCTAAGTGTGCCGCGATTAGGGCCCAAAACATCTGTATTTCAAAGTTTCTCACATAGTCAGCTGAATTTACAAACAGAAACAATGGCTTCAGCTTTCTTTTTAATCACAAAAAAATTATTTAGATTATATCACTCGATTTGTGTACATTTCATGTTCATCGATGCAAGATTTATTGCTTTGAGTCTCATTACGCTGTGCAAGCAGCCAATGTCGGCTACATAACCCTTTAATCGCCGTGCCCATTACTCATACGGCTATTGAGTGCCCAATCTTCTAGGCTCTCAAACTAAAACTAAATTATTCAAAAGAAAAAAAATTACGTTTTGTAGATTTTGTAGGAAGCTCATACGTGAAACTCAAATTGTTTTCATTGTTGCTCCTAATATTTCATCCTAGATCTTTACAAATGTTAGGAAAAAGACACGAAAATTAAGCTTATTTCATGTTGAGTATTTTTCAGTATAAGGCATGCCGTTATTAAAACATTTTAAATTTCATTGTACTTGCAACTAAGTTCTAATTTCAAAATAAAGTAATGGCTGGAAATTTTTAAATTCCTCCGAATTTATACTTATGATATAAAAAATATAGGGGAAATACATAACATTATGAAAAATTTCTTCGAAACTTTCTCTATACACTCCATTAAAGCAATCCAGCATAAAATAGTACATCTTGGGTAATGTCGCAGATGCCTTGAATCGTATGCTTACGAAATAGGGATCATTGGCGTAAGTCAAGCATTTTTACTGCATCTATTGCTCAAATATATATTTGGGATATTTCTTCAGCCAATTGGCGTCAAAATTTAATTTAAAGCTACAATTTTGGTCACAAGGTAACATACCGAATTTCATTGATTTAAGTTACTGCATTCATGAGTTATTGCGTTTATATACATGAAAAGAGCACATGATGACAAACAGTGATAAGGACTTTGATAGGTTTGGTTCAAAATTTTGTAGGAATGTACATTTTAGATACTAAATCCATGCATCAAATTTTATCAATTGTGCGCTTTACATCAGCAAACGTTTTGTTGTTATTAATTTCATTTGTAATGAAACAGCCCGACATACAGACTTTTTCACCATGGATTTCTTCCAAAAATTAATATAAATCTACAAATTAGATCTTAAGTCCACGTTTCAAATTTCATTTGTCTAACTGAATGCATTTATTAATATATCTTTTCAATTGAATTTCTTTTATTTTGAGTTACTCTATATCTGAGTTAGAGTCAGAGACAGTCTAATTTCAAAATACGTTTTTTTAACTCAAGAAAGTCTAAAAGGTAATAATTCGTTAAGCTCTCGAGTTCGAATTTTTCGATGATCACAATACTTTCTCTGTACTTCATTGAATGCCTCTTGAAGTCGTAGAACTCATACAAATTCCAGTCGTTCAGTCTTCTATTTAGGGAAATCAAGGGACATTTTGTCAAATCTGTATTTTTGTATCTGTAAATTTGTATGTGGCTTCCTAGTAATGTAAAAAGTTAAAACTCGTTTAAAGTTTTTTTATGCATTTTTATGTTTTATAACTTAATATATAATGTAAAATTTAGTGCTTTTCTTCCTATTCTTTCTCTGTACCAATAGGTGTTTTCTCTAGTAAGTTCTTTATTGTTAGTAAGGGTACAATATCATCAAGTATAGTTAAGTTGAGTTGCTTTTCGGCGATTCTATTATTTTCCGAATGGCGTCTGGTTAGGTCGGGGTATCGTACACTATACTTCGTATACGAGGAGATAAAAATTGTGCAAGGATTCTAAAATAGAGTGAGTTCCGTGTCAAATTTGAAGTTTTAAATTATTTTTGTTGAGAAATACATTAAGTCACAGTTATAAAAACACTAAAGCGAAATTTTATTTCTTTCTGTTTTAAAAAAAATTTCAAATCTTCCGCAATTATTAGATTTTTAAAAATTTTCACAAAACAATTCATATTATATTTACCAACTGATTGAAGACGATTTTCTGCAATAAAATCAATTATAGACTCACAGAATCAAATATTGACGGTTTTCACTAAAGTATTTCTCAAAAAAAACTTAAATGCAAGACAGTAACATTTGCAATTATTAATTTACTGAAATCTAAGTTTTCGCTGAATTGTGCTTTCTAGTCTCACAATATTACGATATTTATTAAAAAAGAGTTTATTTAAATTGAATAGAAATTGCGTTATTAGATTGAAAATTATATAGGACATACCAATTACTGATCACGCATGCCAAAAAAAATCTCATTTAAAGCCAAAAATAATATAAAAGTACCCATGTTTTTGCGCTTATCTGAAACAATCTGCCCTGAATCATTTTATTTGTTGAAAATGAATTTTATATAAAACATATAAAAGCTTGGTTGTATTAACGTCCCATTTTAAAGCATAAATAGGGCTATTTGGGGACAAACCTCATAATTTTGAATCACGTTCAGAAGACGCGAACAATATCTGAGCTGGAATCCCCCTCAAATTGGCCATCATACCAGCAGGAGGACGTTTCGCTCCGACGGATTTAACATGGCTCCAGATCCACTTGCACAAGGATTCATCGGTGGAATCAAGTTTCGAACCAGAAAACCTCCGGTTTCGAAGCCGAGACCTTTCCACCAGGCCAACGCTACCTTAAAACATGTAAGAGAGTGAAACAACAGCAAAAACTAATAATTTCTATGCAAAGTGTGTGTGTGTGTGTGTGTGTGTGTGTGTGTGTGTGTGTGTGTGTG
>JAOUZG010016999.1:0-49970 GCA_026289955.1 Argiope argentata | reverse complement strand
AAAAACCTTATCCTATTTAAAAAGCAGCATCTCGCAGCATGTTCTTACTATTTTTCAGAACACACTAAGGTCAACTGTGGAACATGCTATCTTACGATTCAAGATAGTAGCGGAAAAGGATGGTCGTCGTGTTGAACATGTTTTGTTGGAATTAAATTTATTAAATAAATGCTAAATGTGTGATTCATTTGAAAAACTGTCCCTGGTGGCAAAATTTTGACTTTTTTTTATTCGCTCGAACAAATTTCCATCCCCTCATTATGTCCAATATAAAATTTCATAATTTTCTGAACAATAATTTCGCAACTTTAAAGTAGAGTCGTTCAATTATGGACACCCTGTATTTTGATGTAAACATGTGGGAGCCCCGAATATAGCGTCATAGTCAAATTAATATGTGAAGCTTTTATTATGTAAACTTCAAGAAATGAGAGAAAAAAAACTAATTGAAAATCAGTGTTGACTGAAAACTTTCATTAAGATGGAAGTTTCACTGAGTGCAGTGAGGTCTAGCACCACCTTGCATAAGCCATTAATCGCTTATCTGACGTACGTGCTTTTGATCATCGTGCCGCCATTTATTTTGTGGTTGCCGAATTTTTTCTTGATTTTTTTCGACACAGCCACTGATGATCGTAATTCACGATAAGTCAGCGTCATGAAAGCTTGATGATAACTCAAATATTTACTCACTTTATAATTACCATTAAGTTCAGTACAGATTTCTTAAGCAATAATACGCGATTCATTCTCAACAAGCCTTCTTTCTAGATTTATATGTCATTGTGGGAATTTGCATATTCGCGCTTTTTTCTCTCATTGATTGACATAAATTTGCAGAGTCACAAATGGAAGCTTCCATATTTTGCAATCTTTATATGCATCATAATTTAGAATACCAACTGTTGGATTCGTAATCAATATTCTTCGCGTAATTAGGCTATGTTGCTATATTCGGGGCCCCTCACATGTTATCACAATTCTCATTGTGACGTGTTATATCCAAATCTGTAAATATTAGGCGCTACATAGCTTTTGGAGCACTTTGTATGAACTAGCGCTGAATAGTTTCATTAAATAGTAATGGAGTGTCAAATGATATTAGATGACGGAGGAAAATACAATTGAAGATCAAAAGAGATTTTTCCAATTTGAAAAGATAAACTGTTCGTAAAGCTGTATTTTTGGTGGAAAAGTATGAAAAGTAGAATCGTTTTTTAGAGATTGGGGAAGTGAGCAAAGAATGTTTTCATTACGGACGTTGAATTTTGATTCGAAAGTCGATCGATTAGTACAGGCATGTTGTCATCATTGAAAGATTAAACTGCCTACATTGAACGAATTACGAGTACAGATTAAAAATTTGCTAACTAGAACTGAAGGACATCAGATATGGTATACAGCAGCATTGGAGTTGGCGGTAGAAAGTTGTGGGGAGGAACCCCTAATTATATATACAATCACGATAATAGGATAATTAGATTTACTTCATATTTTAATAAAATTAATACTTCTTTTTTATATATGTACATGTAACCTATTTTTCAAAAACTAACATGAAAAATTTAATCATTCTTTAGGCATACTTTAAAAATTAATCCTAACACTGCATCCCCACAACAGCTTTAAAATTAGAAAAAAAATTAAAAATCGAAGTTCTATAGATAGAATTTAACGTTAAATCCCAAATATACTAATTCGTTCTAAAAACATTGTCAAATGAAAAGACATTTAGTTAAGCACTATTGCTTATGATGCAAAAGATCTAAAAAAAGGTCCATATGCTGATATAGTAACAAATTCGACAATTAGTGTGCCTTTCCTGTCGCCTGTTCGTTTTATTTCACACATTTCTCTACGTGATTCTCTTTGTGTTTTTTCATTGTCATCGTGGTTTCGTTTAAGAGCAGCAGTTTTTACCCTAAAGGAAATGAAAATAATAAAACGCCGTTAGTGAACTCCCAATAAAGTTTCAAGGATATTGATTTCACTGGTTTGTTCTAACTGTAAGTAGACAGAAAATAGCGAAATCTTTTAAAATCAGACTAAACAGACGAATGTAAAATCGTTTTTCAGGAATCAAATGACTTGAAAGAAGACTCCAAATAAAATTAATCTGATCTTTCTTTAAAAAATAGCTTTAATTAAATTATTGAAACTGATTATATGGAATAGAATATGTTGATAAATACAGTCAAAAAATTAATCAATAAATTGTAAGAATATGTACATTGCAAAAAAAGGATATTTTTATAAAAACAAATAACTTTTTATAAGCTTTTTCCACATAAATTGTAGTTACATTTGCTGTGAAACACCTTCAATGATTTTAATTCAAATCTCAAACACAATGAACTGTAAATTCATTTATGAACTGCTAATTGCTCTAGTTAAACAATTGGTTCTTTAAAATTATTGACTGCGAACAAAAAATTTGCGTTTTAAATTTTTGGGCTGTATTTGATCTTAATAGTTTCCCTTCCTAATTAATTTTATCAATTTCAAAATATAATAGAAATTTAAATCTTACAAGCTTCGAAACCTGGGCCTATTTTATTATTTTAAAATGATATTTACCCTAAAATTTGATTGATTCAATATGAAATCAACAAAAATAAACCCGAAGCAATCCAATAACTTGCTTGATAGATCCCAAAATTCTATTGCTACGAATCTGTGCCATTCTCTATATTAACCTTATAGCTGAAACATGTTATATCAGTCTTATAGTTGAAATATGCTATATTAGTCTTATAGTTGAAAAGAGAAATCAGTAAAGATTCTTAATGGATTGTTTAATGATCCCTGACCTTTGAAAAGAAATAAGAGGCTCTTGAAAAACCAAGAATTAAAGTGCGATCCGTGTTAGGAACCAAGTTTTAGAGATTCTTCTGAAGAATTCCATTTGATGTACGATCTGTAATATAAACCGAAGTCTTTGCATTTGGGATTAGTTTTTCTGAAGTTATTTTCATGACATAAGCCGAAATTGATAAACATGGGCTATTTATAATGTGATTCTGTGATTTAATTAATGATTTTTCTCTGCTTGTGTTTTTAATAAATACAATTGCTGTTTTTTCATGTTTTTTTTTTTAAAAAAAACGTCTTTTGCTATCTGGAGCCCATTGGAGTTTCTTCTCCGTGCAGTCGCCAAAAAAATTTCAGAAAGAATGGTTGAAGGATGAATATAATAATTCAACAGGGAAATTTAGAATATATTACCGATTATATTTCATAGTTAATATAATATCATTAAAAATGTTTGTATATTGATTCAATAAAAAAATCAATCACAATGATAAAACAAAACTTTAGGCTGATACAAAAAAATATATTTAAATGTTAGTATATGTAAGAAATTTGATTTTTAGCAAAAAGAAAACTTAAAAAACTATCTTTATAGCTTCCTTCTAAAGTTAAATCTTGACTGTAATTATATCAAAGCTAAAACATATAAGTTTCAATAAAAATACGCTTAAAAAGCAACCTTCTAAAGATACAAAGAAAAATAATACTTCGGTCTTTGGTTTTTATCACTTAAAGGATAACGATTGTAAAAATATGTGTAGTAATATTGAAAATTGTATTTCTGTATTGAAAAATATTGTTCTTAAATTTTAAAAGGCTCCAACTTGATTGCTTTCAATAAGAAATTTTCTAAAATCATTTTTTTATCTGTAATATTCTTAGGTAAAATTCCAAAATATCATTTTATTTATAATAAGTTGAAGTTTCAATTTCAAAAAAAAAAATTCAATACCGGATGATACCTATTTTTACTTTTGAAAATGTATTTTTGCTGAATTTGGTAACTTGAATGTCAATTGTTCATCCAGTAGAGCGTCAGAAGACACATAGTGAAAAAATTTTTTATTACTAACTTGCTACCTTTGAAGATCGGTCAGTGAGCTTAGAAAATTGGCTGTGTTTCATCCCTATTAAGTCTGTCTTAAATAATTTGTTATTAATGATTCTTTAAATAAAATTAAGCAACAAATTCTGTTAGATATAGTATGTACATGTTATAAAAATACATTAATTTAATGCATACATGTTAATTTTATATATGTCTTATATCTACCTGTACTTCATATTGAGCATTACTAATAAAGTAAAATCACGTGACATTCTAATAGCGTTTAAAGCGCAACTATCCGAGTAAACTGTCTTCTAACTTTATTCGCCCTTTGCTATAGTTTAACTTCATTTTCTTATTTCTCATGTAGACTTTGGGGATCATAAACCGAATTTTTCTTCCAATTCAAACGATAGAAGAAAATCAAGTGAATAAATATTTCCCGAAACCAGATAAGTGGTTTGAATTTCCCTAAAACAAATGAAAGTATTATCAAGTATTATATTTAAAAAGATTTTATGTAGAAACTCAGGGAGAAAAATTACAAGCCATTTATATTTGTATAATCAAAAAAAAAATTTTTTAATTTTAAAATGATGTAACAATTATTATTGTTCAATAAACATTTTCAGTCATTATCCAGAAAAGGTTATAATCTTGCTTAATTTTTAATAAATGAAATTTCTAATTAAAATTTCAGAAAAATTCTTAACGAAGAGTATTACTTTACTTTAGTATTTCATTTCCCAAAGTAATTTTTAACGAATTGTGCAACTCACTGCAACAGGGCCTGTCCATGCACACCTTTAAACAGTTACATATTTTCTATTTTTAGTAGAGATAGACACCTATTTCATAATTGATTTTATCCTTTCAATTATTATATGGAAGAAGTCAAAATCTCTGACGAAGAGCGGCAGTTTTATTCAATTTGTAAAGGGAAACTTATTTAACCCTTTTAATACGTTTTTTCTTTTCTAAAATTAAGACAGTTTATGGCTTGAATGGGTCAAATAAAATATAAATAGGTATATTCTGTAAAAATAAATACAAAAAATTAACTATAGGTGCAATTTTGGAGGTGGGCCATGTATATCCCGGTACCCTTCTTAAATGGGACACATGTGCCCCAATGGAATTGAGGTGACTATATAAAAATAATGAAAAGTTGAGTCTCTAACTTCAATAATATTTTAAAACAATTTTATTGTAGGAAAATTTTTACCAATTACATATTTCACATAATTCATGACATTTCTATGTATGATGCATCGCAAAATAGTTGTTGGCGAATGCAGCTTGACTCATGGCGCATGCAGTTTTCATTCGGGTTTGTTTATTGCTACTTTATTTCTAAGATGCAATTAAAAATTACTCTAAAGTATGAATGCAATCCCAGAAAATCATTGGGACATGAATTTTAATAAATTTTCCACTTAATTTTTAAATTGCAATTTGGATTATTTTAAAATATCTGTGGGACAAATAATGTCCCGGTGAGGGCCAAAAGGTTAACATGGGCCAAATCAACCTAGACAAATCAAATACTCTTTATTCCATTCCAAACGATTTTTCAAAATTGCCATTCTATATTTGAAGCTTAACAAAACTAGAAATGATTCAATTTTTGACACCTTGCATCTCTCTGTTTTTTTTAGCTTGATTTCGAAATTCTTATTCTGAATTACTACGAAGTTCCTTATAGATATTTCCATTTAGTCTTGCAAAGAAGGAAAACAAAGAGTTGACTCTTTTTCAAAAACTGTTCAACGCCAAACGCCCAGTTTCTGTGAAAAATAACTTCAGTTACCTTACAGTGCGATTTTAAAGTTATAAGTAATTTTTATTCCTCTCATTTCCTGATTTTTATCAATAACACATTTCATGTTCATGTGATGATTCCAAACTTCAAGATTTAAAAAAATTTAATCTTTGCAGAATTAATGAGCAAGTCTTATTTTGAAATCTTTTCCTTCTTTCGAACTCATTGCTCAAAATGACAAATAGTTATTATCTTAAGATTGCAAAAGCTGGCTTAAAATATTAAAAAAAATAATTAATACTATATTAAATTCTTCAGACCACCATTTAGAAATGAAATTTCTTAAAGAATTTTATGCAAATGTCGAAGAATGGCTTAAAGAATAATTGGCGTGTTATCTCCTTACCTTTTTGGCATATTTATACTCTAATCATCTTTGGCAGTCAGTTTGTTCGCCAAGTTTAATGGTGTTAAGAATTTTATTTAAATATTTTATGTCCATGGCTTCCTGAGAAAAATGTTTTTAAACTCCACATTGTGATTTTTAGAAATGAAATTCTTACTGTTTTAGAAACTTTACATCGTTCTATTGACAGAACTATAAATCTCTCTAATTCTCAATAAAATGTACTAAAATTTATTTTGAAGTGGAAATGTTTAAACTGCAACTAATATAAAAAGTTTCTAAAAAATTTTTAAGCCATTTAAATGATGACAAACTGTGAGAAATTTTTATCCTTTCTTATTTGTAAAGTCAAACTCTAAATGTAAGTATAATAAAATTTCAAAGAATTTATTAAAAGCGTATTATAGAGAGAAATTTATTTAACATAACAAAATAAATCCTACCTTCCTACTTGCATCATCAGCAATGGAAGAAAAAACCCAGAATGAAATGTTATAACAACAACCAAATTTGTACATTTTTAATTTAACATTCTATGAGAGATCCAACCCACATACACACCCATTTTCTCCTATATTAATGTTAAAGATTGTATATACATATCATATACGTTTGCATATACATAGAGAAAATAATAGAACAATAAGAAAGAAAAAGCGAATTTTCCTTTTGGAAATACTCTTCTTTGAATTGAATGGATTCAAATTTTAATTCTTTTGCACTCGGAGAAGTAATTTAATGCATCAATATTCGCTTAATATAAGGACAGATTTTTTGCACAAATAAATCTATAAAATTGTTTTAACTTGAATTCTCCAGTTTAATTAATTTTTATCTTCTTACGACTGTGTAGGTATTTTTAACAATCAATATTAAATAAATAAAACGTCAAAAGGATTCACCATATTGAATGGTGATTGGGAGTCAGCATCCGAGTGCAAAAGGTTAATATATATATGCAATTTGAGGATAAAACCGAACCTTAAATTTCATATAACTCTACTTCTGCAATTTTATATTATTGATTGCATACTTACGCCACCAAATCATCAGTCAAATGATAAATCTGAAGAGAGATTTCATTACAAGTTCAAAACTAATCTAGAATTTAGATGACAGTAATATATATTAAATTCTATCCATTTGGTTTCTCGTATTTTTTTTAACTATGGTATTCGCATAGACACACAGATGAACGTTTCATTGGGTAGATAGATATGTAGCGTCCTATGTGTTTTACTCTTCATCTTATTGTTAATTTCTGTACATTTTAATTTTTGTAAGACGCAACATTGTTTTGATTTTAAAAAATCAGTTGTGTTCTTTTCCTAAGTCGTTGTGTTATCTAATTTTGTTCATTTAAACAACTTCAAAATATTTAAAAAATAAAGATTAAAAGGAAATCTGCTATGCATATTTCAATGTATCATGTCATAATTTAATTTCTTGAACGTCCAAGCACTACGTGCTCGTGCAAGTTGAATTATATTTTTATTCATTTTAATTGTTTCATTAAATGAGTCACTTTAGTACTGCAAATGATCCAAAAAACTTTGTCTTGCCTTTATTATTTTTTTAAAAAAATCGCATTTCCTATTTATTTCATTTCATATAATCATGTGCTCAAAATGACATTTTTCCAGGTTTCCTTTGCTGTAGTCATTAGCTTATTTTTTAAAATCAGAGCTTTTGTAAATTCAATATCAACGCGTAATTAAAAGGTGTTTTTTTAGATGCCAATACAGATAATAAAATTTACATTTTTCGTCTAAACATATTTGTTGACGCCACAATCCTAATAATAAGATGGGTTTCAATACAATACATGCATTTTAATTTCCTTTTCCTCTCATTTTATATGACTTTTTTTTTTGCTTTTTATTTTATCGATGCGATGCTCAATAGTGGAAGGGAATTGCTGCGGCAACTTCCAAAGGCAACAGCTTTATCTTGAATTTCACAGTGACCCAAAATGGCGATGGTTTCTCCGCACGAGAATATCTCTTCTCCCTATCTAGTGGTACGAGTCGCAGTAGAAATCAATTTATTATACATGGAAGATCCTCCTTGTCAGTGTATGCCCGCCGTTTAGCTTCTTATTAGACCCTGATTAAACATACAACGTCCATCCCCCCCTTTCAAGTGATCAAGGGGGAACAGTTCTGCACTTCAAGAAGCCTCTTCCAGTCGAAACGAGATGTTAAGTTTCAGAACCTATATCCATTCTAAAATGAAACGTTATGCCAAAGCACCCTTGTTGAAAATCGGAGAAGCACTCTTCATGATTATGGAATAATTAATGCAACTCCCTAATGAATAGAAGGCAGTTTATCAGCGTAGGCAATGTCTATAACGTTCTAACCGAGAGAGTTTCATCAATAAAATATATAACTATAAATATATACCTTTATAAATATATACCTATTTCTGCCAAAGGAGTCAAAATAGCCCTTTTAATTAGAGAAATATTTTACCTATCTATTATGGAGTATAAGTAGAAAAAAACTTTTATACTTTCAGTATAATTTTAAAAGCATGATGAGATGAAAAAACAGTTTCTCTGTATCTATTTACTAAAAAAAAGTGTTTATTTTCTAATCTAAGTCTTCAAGACCATCTATTCTTCTACTAAAACATTGACTCGCATGTCTTCTTAATAACAACCTGTAATAGATTCTATCTGACTGACTTTCGTCTTCGTCTTCTTGCTTCTTCACACACGTTTTACTAGCACATGATCATTTCCATATTTATACCTATATCTATGTATGTTTCTATAAAACCGTAACAAATTTAAATATAAATGTATGTATTTTTAACAATGTATTATTCAAATGGTCAAGATGACCCGCTGGTAAAGGTAGGTATACTATATACATTCCTCCGAAACAAAGAAAAAGACAATGTTTGCGATTATGTGTATAATACATGTAAGCAACAGTTAATTAAAATATTCTCATGAAATTTGGCAATAATCTCCTTGAAGAAAATTAGCGAAAAGTTTTCAAAATAATCCCTTACTTGTCAAATCATTTATATTTAAGGGAAAGCAGGAGTGTAGTTTCACCATTTTCAAAATTAGAAAAAGCGTTGAAGTATATGCAATAAATAAAAGATTGATAATTGAAAAGAACGGCTAATGAAAGAATTACACTCTAAAAGCATCTAATACAGGAAAATATTTATATTATTGGTGATTTCCAAAAATATTCGTCAGCAATAATTTTTACATGGTAGTTCAAAATTGCCATTTTGTATAGAAATATCTTAATTTTATGAGTGATAATAAGGTGTTCCAATTTCTTAAGATATCATCTATAAATAAATTTGAAATGTAAAAAAAAATTGAAATCTTGGAAATAAAAGTGGGAGATGCAATGAAAATAATTTTGACATATTACTTATTCTTTGATTTATCTATTTCCTTTCAGCTTTTTGGATTATTAGCTTTATGTTTAGGTAAGTATGGCCACTAATCAGTCCCCTGGAAGGGGGGGGGCGGCTAGAAATGAGGATGCTATGCTTACAGCATGGTAGTTGGATCTCGCCGACCAGCAGGTTACGCAAATAAGTGGGGGGTCTGACTTCTCTCATCGATCAAGGGACGTACTTCCAACGGAAAAGGTTGTACCGTTGTGTGGAATATCTTAATGACACGGTGATGGCTCTTAGGACTCAACCACAATTCCTACCAGTGTTGCTGTTGCAGGGGTCCAGTCATTCAGTTTTATGGTTTATCCACGTGCCTTCGGATGGGTCAGAGAGTCAGTGATATCCTAGCCACTAATCAGAAGACATAGACATAGTTTTAGAATCAGAAGGCGTCTTGGCATAGGGTTAGTGCGTTACCTCTTGCTCTGGACGTCCAGGGTTCGAGTCCTGATCCGGGCATTATTTTTATACCCTCTGTGTTCTATCTGTGAGGTGTGGGAAAGAGCTTTCCCCCCCCAGTAAAAAGAAGTTCTGAAAGCGATTTTGTGAGTGCCATCTTCATATGAGCTAGAAGCCAAACTTTTGCCCTCAGGTGCTCAAGGGGGTTTATCCTCAGAAGCTACTGCACCCTTTTTCCGTGATAACGCGGACACGACGTCGTCATCATCCGATAGAAATATTGAAAAAGTTATGAAGTTCGAATAATATTTCTATGTGTAAAGATTCATGGCTTGGAAAGTTAGAAAATCATTTAAAGTGTTTCTCATGATTTAATTGAGTTTTCGGTTATAAAAAAATAATCAGTACAAGTAATCAATAAAATAGTAAGTATTAATAAAGATAACAATTGTAAATACACACTTAGTCGAAATAGACATTGCGACTGTGTGTTCGAACGACTGTAAGTTTGATAACGAATGAGGATTATTCCCACAGTGAGTGAATTAATCTTTAAATATAATTTAGTAATAACAAGGTTTTCTAAAAATGGTGAAATAGATGTTATTTTAAAAATTCAGAACAGAGCTGTAATTATCTTTTGTGGAAATACATTTGAAAAGTAATTCAAACTACACTTCTTACATTTGCACCTTTCAAATTCAAACCCACTTAATCCTACTATCTTAGAAAAGCAGGATGAACAATCAAGAAAATTCCCTTGACAACATTCTCAGGGTGATTTTTTAAAAAAACGTTTGAAATATTTATTTTATAATGCTGTACAATATATTTTGTATGCCCACCGCATTTCAGTAAATATTGCTTGAGCTTTACTTCCAGTTGACAATAATAGTCCGTTTATAATCTTTAATTTTGATATGACTAGCTTGCTTCTACCAGGAGACGAGGCTATCGTTATTTGTTACAGCATTCCTGTAAACAGAAGATTTCAGAGTTCTGTTATTTTTGTTTACTTTTATTAACCTATCGTTTTAAAAAAACATTAGGACTATTTTGAGATGGAGCTGGAAATTTTGAACAGCAATCAGATGACGAGAAAAACACATGAGTTAGTACTTCCCCCTCTCAAAACTCCCACATTACACCAATGGAAGGATGTTTGACCACGACGGATTTAACATCCTCCAGACCTGCTTACATGACGGTTCTTCAGAGTTTTATACATATTAGAATATAATATTTAAACCAAACATTATTTTATGTTTTCAATTTTACCATGTATAGCAAGATAGAATTCCAAATTATTCTAATATAGTTAACTTATCTGATATTTTGACTACGGCAGTAGTAAGAATATATTTCAAATTTCTATTTTTCTTTTGAAAAGTAAATATGAAATATTTTCTTAAAACCTGATTATAAACATCTGATTCTCTCCATCTTAATTTATCGATTGAATTTTAAAATTCTAGCAAGTTCTTTCAGTCTAAAATGGGAAATTATGTTGATATCAGTTTTAAAGAATCTTGAAATATTTGATTTCTTTTCCCCTTAAATACGGCGGCCCACACATTTACGTTGGAACTCAGAGAGCCGTCATTGGAAATGAACACCCAATTTGAATCGCATTCTTTGCACGTAACGCTTACGAAATATTTTCAGATTCACCTCGAAAAAATGAGGAAATATCTTGTCTCTGAATCAAAACCATAACTTGCACTTGACCTCGGTATGACATTTCAAATCAGATAATGCTCACATATTCGCTTATCTGATGATTTTTATTGTGCCTTTCTAGACTAGTTTAGATGCAGAACCGACGAAAATTGGATGAGAATATCTCCGTCTTAAGGCGCGTGCTGCTGTTATCTAAACCATACGAAAAATAACAGTGAATGAAGAAATGCCAACGTAACCCTACAAACAATTTTCGGACAGTGTACAATGATGGGTTTTTTTTTCATTCTTTCGCATGAGAAACAAAATAAAAAAAAATTTAATAATCACCTGTAAATAAGGAATATCCACATATTAGTCTCCTTAAGTAAAGCAGTTAGAGTGGTCTCCCAAAAATTTTCACGCATATTCTCTAATGTATTTGTCTTGCTAGGGACAAGCTTCCTGTTGTGTCACGTAACTCTATTTTGGTTTTCGTATTAATTTGTTTTTGAACAATACCGGACAGAGAATTTCTGATGAGCATATTTACAGATGATGATAGAAATTTAGAACATATTTACAGATGAAACAAACTTAAATTGATAAATTGATCCTTACATCAGAGATGAAATAACGTAACGTATAAAAACTTACTTAAAACAATAAAAAAAACATATTCTACTAAAATCAAAAGCGGGTTTCCAGATTACAAGTTATAATAAGATGCAAAAGAAACAGGAAATACATAACTTATTAGGAGTGACAACACTTACATTCTGCTGAATTAAACTAGTTACGAAATAAAAAAAATTTGTCTTGGATTTAGCATTTCTACTAAATCTATTATTTTCTCCCTGGCGGGTTATTTGGTGATTAACAATTGACACGTGATTAATAAAATACAAAAATCAAATTAATATTTTAAACATGTTTTTCTCGGCCAATTAAAACAAAAAAATTTGGAGCAAAATTACACTCGTAGTCACAAAATCCCATATTAAATTTAATGTATTTAAGTCTGTGTTTTTGAATTCCCCCATTTATTTATTTCTGAAAGTACATGCCGACGGATAGTCAACATGTAGTTGGATTTAACTCAAAATTTGGTGAGTGTTCGAAACTACATGTGTCAAATATGTGCATCGAATTTTATCCATTTGACTCTCTCCGTTTTATGATTATCGTGTCAACTTTTACCCAAATAGCCTGGACAGACGAAGATATTCTGAACATATTTTACAAAAAAATTTGATAGAATTCTACAAATTTGTTTTAAAGATTGTATTCCAAATATCAGCTTTATAACTCAAATCATTTATACCTCTATTAAAGACAGACATTTTCCAAAAATGTAGTTTTTGAATTCAAAGATGTCTAAAATGTGGAAATTCATAAAATTCCAGTGTTCAAATTTTTTGAAGATTACTACACTTTCTTTATATTACGCAGACGAGAAATTAAAAACGACTTGACTTCGTATGTTTCATGTTTCTACAAATGGTATTTTGTAAACGATTTTTTTCTTCGTTTGCTCACATTCTGAAATTTTGTTCAGTTTTCAGCTGAGTATTCTAGTAATTTTAGAGCTCTTCGTAATAAATTAATGCATTAATTCAATTAAAAAAATTATTTCGCTCAGATTGTAATACTTAGAATTCAATTTGTGGAAAACTACTTTTTTTATTCTATTTATAATTATCAAAAAGACTAAAGACTAAAAAGACGAATTTTACAAAAGTAAAAGTATTTTTTATATATATACTGTTACTGATAAAACAAAAAATAGCAACAAATTTTTTTAACAAACACAATAAAAATATGTTGACAAAATTACATGACATTCATGAAAAGCTAAATTAAATTTGATTCAAATACCGATTTATATATAACATTCTATCAAACATTTCATAATTTCTCATTTTTCTTTTTACGTCCATATTTTTGACAAAAAAAAGTTTAATAATCAATAAAAAAATTAATTAAAGTAAAAAAATTAATATTATTATTAAAAATATAAAACATTTAGTACGTTTATTTTTAAAACTCAATAATATTACAAGAAGACTATTTTATTCACAGTAAAATTTATCTAATATTTCTAAATATGAAAGTAAATTTGCACGCTGTTTTTCTTGATGTATCAATTTCACATTCTTATTCTTCATTTCTTTGTTGATTTCAACATTTAATAGAAGCTGAGAACATTTGTAGATGAAAGGAAACTTTATACTAAATAATAAAGAATAATATAATCATTTAATATACAGATTTATTTCCTAATATACTTATTTAACACGTGAGAACACTACATTTAGAGATTTCGCGAAAAGAAATTGAGTGACAGAAAATCAGAAGCCAAAAATTTTCATGTCATTATTCAGGATTATAAAAGTATTAACTATTTGTTGCCACACATGATTTACCAGGAGTTTTGGTGAGTTTATTTTCGATTAAATCTAAAACTACACACAACTAGTTTTGTTAAAACGTCAAGAGTTTTAGAATTTATTGACAAATTTCACCGTGTCTGTCGGTAAAACCTTTTCCTATTATTCCTATTATAACCTATTGTTACCGTTTCCTATTACAACCTTTTTCCTATTCTTCATGTAAATTATGTCTATGTGTCTCAGCGAGTGTGTATATAATAAAAAGAATATTTTTTCTCGGCTTTCTATATATTTGAACGAAATCATGCATACATTGATATTATAGTTATTTTTCTTGATATAGGGAGGAAGATTTTAAAATGGTGTAAAGATTAATTTGTAGAATGATATTATCTGGTGTTAAATGTGTTATAATCTGCTTTGATTTTTAATTAATTAAAATTATAATTAATTTTTTAAATCGTCAGTTGCACATTCTCATCCTTTAATTTATTAAATTTGATACCTCTAGATCAAGCGATCTGACCTATAGAAAGCCAGAATACACAGAAAAATAACTATTTTCTCTATTATTATTGGTTGAGATCAAAGTAGATTGTTGCATTCAGTTATTTATAAGTAGACTAACCAAAAAAAGAACACAAACCACTAAAAAAGCTGCAAATATAAGCAGAATTTTTCTTAAAATCATCGACATGCAATATCCCACTGTTTTTAATATATGTTATTGTAAAACGAAATTAAATGGCATATCATTCAAAATTCATAGTTTTCATTATATGGAATTTCATTCGACCACTTCAAACGTTTTTTCCCCAGCATGAAGTTTAAATAAAGATCTTCTGTTGATTTGTAGTGACTTTTTCTTCCCCTTTTCTTAAAAAATTTTGCAAATATATTTGAATTGCATTTTTGAAAGTTTATAGAACTGCTTTAACTTTTCTTGCTTCATTCTTGCTAAGAGATTTTTTTCACTCACCCATTTTTTTTCACTCATTTTATAATATGTTAGCAGTTTCAAATCCTTCATACAGGGAGGTTATAATTAAAGTAACTCTATTCAGACCTCTCTAAAACATGTTCTGCGTTGCGAATTTTTAAGAAACTAAGTATATAAGCTCTATGGATCATGGAAAAAGGTATCCTCAAAGAAAAAAAGTAATTCACCTTTCGTCCACCAGAGGACATTGCTTTAATAATTTCTTAAGCAAATTATTTAAGCCATTAAAGAGACTTGCAATCAGTGCCCGAAAATTATCTTGCGTACCTTTGTCATTGTCATTCATACTCTTGCTGAAAAAAGATCGATATTTATTAATAAAAATATTTTACCAAAACGACAGCAGTAGCTTCCCTGCACTGAAAAAATATTGTCGTTTAAAGGAATTGCGAAAAGGGCCCATGTTGAATATAGTTCGAAGAAGATAATTATGAAATTTCAAGAGACTCTAGACTCGGGTATTCTGCCTGGAAGGGGGCGGAAACCGGTTCGAATGAAACTATGGAAACTGTTGTGGTTGAAAGTGCCTCCAGTTCTAGCCATTCTTCAGCAACAGCTCGATCGTTGTCAACTGAGTTTGTTAATCTGTTGTTGACAGTACGGAAAATTCTGGCGATCAATTTTAAAATGATATCCGTATAAAATCTACCTGGTACAAATGCTGCTACCTCAAGCCGTCCACACACGCAATGGGAGCCACTGCGGCCTGGTGGTAAGGTTTCGGCTTGTCAGCCATAAGGTTTCAGGTTCGATAACTGATTCCACCAAAGAACCGGGGTGTAAGGGGATTTGTTGGATCTAACATCCTCCCTCCTGTGTGGTGTGAAGAGAGGGTTGTCAACTCAGATGTCGTCCTCATCATCTGCGAGATTCAAAATTACGAAGTCCATCCCAAAATAACACTAGTGCTGCTTTACAACGAAAAGTTAATGTAACTAAACTAAATCAAACACGCTATGAATTCGTTTGTTGATTTTTTTTAAAGAAGGGAAGTTGATGATGCGTGACCTTGGCAAATTCTATGGTCAGATTAGACACACTTTCCATTAGACAGAACTTTGAATAATCAAAATTAACTCATATTGGGTTCTTCATCTTATAAAGTATTCCCAACAACCACTTCATTCTGATTGCGTGACTGCATGGTAGAGATTTACTGCTGATTTTATTCCCAGATCCTTTTTCTTTGAAATTGTCATTCTTCAAGGTCTTAAAACATGCTTTGTTATGAGTTCATGGTACAGTGAACTGTTTTACAGCAAATCGTTTATGATTTAAAGGAAATACAATGTTGTAAACCACTGTCTTCAATACAATGTTTGTAAACCAAATGTCTGTTTGAAACACCCCATTTTGGACGCCAAGTCCAAGAACTGCATCGTGCTTTGTCGAAAAACGTTTAACATATCGGACTTTTCAAGGTATTGGCCTTCTTGTTAACGCAACTTAAATCCCTGTGTGTGGATTCCTATAAGACAGTGTTTATGAAAGAGGAATTAGGACTTCACTTGGGTTGAAAGCCAGCATTACACAGTATGAAATCCTTCGCGAGTTTCTTTGCACTACCATTAAACAAGCTATAATGTGGGTTTATTTTTTTAAAAAACTTAGGGGCTGGGATAACCTGGTTGGTAGGGTCTTGGATTCGAATCCCTTGGGCTACGAGTTCGAATCGCCAGCCAAAGACTCTCCATGTGCGTGGTGGCTGGTGCATGTTAAATCTGTCATGTCGAGAATTATACCACTTAGATGACTGGATTAGAGATGATTGTTCTGTGTTCCAAATCTAAATTACGATCTCTGGATGAATGGATGAAATGTATGAATGAAGTTCGCCCGATAAAAAAGGCTTTGTGAAGTGTGTGAGTTAGAAGTCAGACTTCTGCCCTTGGGTGCTCAGGGGTCCAATGTACCCTCAGAAGCTACTGCAACCTTTCGTCCGTTGTAAAGCGGAACACGAGAACAAAAAAAACTTATGTCAATGGAGAACACATTGAGCATATTATGTAAATGAATAAATTTTAATGATTCTGATAGAATTTTTATCCTTCTTTAGATGCCATAAATCCCTCTGGGGGTAAAATCTGAACCATATGTTTTTTTATTGTAGAATATTTTCCACCATGATCGATATAAAACGTATATACTAAGTTTCATCAAAATCCGAAAAGCAGAACGTGTTCTATAAAGTAAAGAATAGGGTCACTTTAATTATAACCACCCTGTGCATTTATATTCTCAAAGATGCTATTACACAACAAAATTTACTATATATAATACACATTTAGGAAATACTATGCTAACATTTCTCAAAATTCACTTAAATCTTGCAACATAATTTTTATTCAATTTCCATTCACTGTTTGGGGAGCCATCCATTACTGAATTCGATAAAAATTAATTTCAGGATTTCATAATGATTCTAAAGTAAAAATGAAGACCAAATTATCCTTTTTAATGCATTTAGTATGTTTAAAAAAAATTTAGCGTGTTTAAAATAAAGGTATTTTTATTTTCTTTGATTGAAATTTTAAAACACTGTTTCTAAACAGTTTTGTTTGCGTAATAGTTTTTTTAAAATTTATTTCTCCTGTTTTGTATATTTAAATCAACTGTTTCTACCAAGCTTTCCCTTAATTAGCTTTCAAGGTTATAAAATTTTTTCAGTATTGTTCCAGAACAACCACCATCTATGATGACACGAAAACACAGACACGATGGTCATTTGAAGTTATCACTATTTTTTAAAATCTGTATTGCTAAATTATAAAGTCTAGAAATTAAATTTATTCTTCGAAATTTGATTCAAAAGTTACAAATTTTCTTCGATACTGAATTTATTTTTGTAATATATAGCTTAAGAATTCTATTCAGTTTTGAACAAATATCTGCCAAAAAAATTGGAAATTGTACATTTGGTATATATCATTAGCCATAGTGATATCGCGAAGATCAAAATCTACTTGAATAAACCCTTTGGATTACCAAAATTGCCAACAATATCAAGTCGCCAAAGTCAAAAAGCAAAAGCTAGACTTGCTTCCCTGATGAAACACTGAAGAGATTTCTAATTTACTACGATGATTTCAGCTCATAGATGTTTGCATCATCTTTACCATTGCATCATATTGCATCACCTTTTTACATATATATTATACTAAGAACGATTGGAATTACCACCTAATTTTAAAAGCATATTTTAACCGTGTAATACCGGTGTAGGTTATTTTGAGTGAACAAGTATTTAACATTTAAATGACAAGGAAACCAGTTTGATGTTAAAATTATGTAGTCATTACTTATGAAAAGTAACGATTGGAATTTTGATGGCGTTTTTCCTGCCATTTTCTTAAACATTATGAACTAAATTTGCTTTTAAAGTCGCATTGGAAACTGACGTTCCAAGGCAAAGGAAATAATTTAATGCTTAATTAGCAGACATAAATGGAAATTAAGAGATAATGGGCTCTATTTTTACCTCCTTGAACTAAAATCAAGATTCAAAAAAGAAGTAGATGCCAGTTTTACATTCTAATTTTAGAATTCACAGGTATTTTTGGAATTCTAATCTTAGAGTTTAAAAGAAAAAATGTATCGTTTAGCAACATTTCAAAGCTTCTTACATTAGACAACCCACTTGACTTCTATTTATAGAACACTTAAGATAACAATGGTGAAACAAAAAAGCGAGAAATTTTGAAAGACGCGAAATATGAGATTATTAAAAGGTCATCTTCAGTTTGCATGTTCGTTTAGCTTCTAATTATAGATTTCTAAAAATAGAGGCATGGTAGTGGTTAAACAAACAACTTGTGAAAGTTTTAGTAATTAAATCAAAGAACAAATATTCACAGTAAGAAATTTGTTTTATTTTCTCCTTTTTCGTTATCAATGTCGCTCACCTATTTATTATTCCATTCTTCAAGAGAACGATGCATATTTTAGGGTGAATGCTAAGCATGCATAAAGGGACTTAACGGCTGAGTTCCTTTTTTTTATTAGCCGTCTCTGCGAATCTCTTAAAAACTGGAATTCATTGCATATCACGTCCCGTTCCTGCCCTTGCATTGAATAATGTCCCTTTTCACACATTCTCGATAGAAGCGCTGGAAAATCTGCTGAAAGGATTGAAACATGTCATGAATTTAAGTGCCGAAAAACATGAAAGCTCTTGGTTCCAACTGACCTTTTTATCAGTTTGGCAGCATTCGTGGGTTTTTTCTAAAGAAATAACGATCTCTCAGGTAGCGTTTGCAGAATTATAATCAAGACGGTCCTATTCAATTAAAAGGATACTTGTCCACTTGTTACTGCAATGATCATACACTTAAGATTCTTTGTATAAGTATCTGAACAATAAAGCTAGCACATATGTAATGGAAACGTACTCTATTAATAAAAATAGTATTTTCATTATGGGCAGTACATATTCAAATTGATGAATTTAATCTAAAATTAGTACGACGATGGCAAAATCATTATAAATCTTTCAGATTTTTTTTATTTGTGGTGTTCACATGTATATGGAGACACTCATATATGTAAAGGTGTTAAACTTATTTCGACTGTATTTTCTCTGATATTTATGACCTTATTCGCAATAGTTGAAGGTCAAGTTAATATGCTTTTTACGTTTGTCATCAATAAGATGACAAAACAAGAAACAGTAATTCTGCTACCAAAATCTATGCAGAATATTTACCTTGTCAGTTGTTCTGATTTTTAACTTTAGCGGCTTTACCTTGTAGGGACATTAAGGTACGTTTCGATCTCAAGCTCTCATCGTGAATAGGAAATTTTGCATCTAATGACGTAAGGCTCTTGAGGCATCTAAGCGACATCTAAGATAGAAATCTGACTTAGCTCTAATATAAATGAGAAGGCTGTCTCTCTAGAGACTTGTAGAGAAAGCTAGAAGACATTTTTTTCGGTTCTTAGAAAATCTTCGGAAACTTATCTGTCCAAATCGAGCAGACATTTCTTTTCTAAAGCACTGTTCACTTTACCCATTTTAAATAACGACAGTTAAGTGCAAAAACTGTGAATAGAACTTGTAACATTCTTAACTGGTTCATAATCCTAAATACTGCTATTCCTTAACTTCCTTGCCAAATTGTGGTTTTCTAAACCACATGCAAAAGGATTATAAGACTAACAGATTGATCCTGTAAGTGCATGTTGAATCTTTACTGTTGCCAAACTATTATCCATAAAACCAGATTATGGTTGTTTCAAATATTACGTACATGAAATTAAAGATACACTGGTAGACTCGGACTATTTATTCCATTCTGCTGATTTGTTTTATAAACAAAGAAGTTTATTGGATGATCAAAGTTTTCATTTTTTGAAATAAGTTTTCAAAAGCCATGTCCAGCTGAGAGGACCATGTGACAAATTAATATTTTGTGGTGAATCCCAAATTGAGGCGCCCATTGCGCCGAGGAAATAATGGCAACCCCTAAGGTTGTGCCTTAAAGAATTCATACTAAGAATTATATTGTTCGTATAGGAATATACAGTTCGTATAAGAAATACTGTTCGTATAGGAATATACTATTCGTATAAGAAAATATTGTTCGTATAGGAATATACTGTTCGTGTAGGATTATACTATTCATATAAGATTTATACTATTCGTTTTCGGAAAGGCAGAGTCGATCCGAACGAGTTCAATAAAGGTTGTGATTTTTCATACCTTCTGTTTTCAATTATTTGATCTAAATATACACTTCAATATTGTTAGTTTTAAATCTTGGAGTTGAATTGCATAAACACCATTCTGATTCCCTAGTAGCACACAAATATTGATCAATATTGTATAATATTGTTGACTATTGTTTAATATCATATAATATCGCACAATATTGTGCAATATTATGCTACAGGATGAGTTTAGAAGCAATCTATAAAATATTAATACGCGGCATGGGAATCGATATTCAAAAATGTAAAGGAACTATAATTGAATATAAAAAAAGAGAAGAAACCGAAAATTTACAGCTATGAAGATTAGTTAAGTTTGGTTGTAAGGACTGTAGTTTAGTCAATAACAAAGACATTTACAAATACCAATCTTATGAAAAACAGAAAACTATTTTGAAAACATGTTTAGCAAACCCAGCAAGAGTAGTTTTCCAAAGCTTTACATGCTTCTTTTCACACATGGTGGCCCTCGTTCTATGTGTGTGCCAGCACCTTTAACGTTATGTGCTCATACTTTTATTTCTACATTTGAAAATTGTGTATTCTGTTATTCAACATAATTCAATAGTGAAAATTATCAGTAGGAAGAATGACGTTGACGAACAATAGTTACAAAAGAATTCTAATATTCAACGACCGGATTGAATATGTACTTTAGAGGGATATTTTTCAACCTATTGAATTCAAAATTTGACTTAGCTCTTCAAATGAACACAAAGTATCATATTTCCTCCATTTCAATAATTACAGTTTTGAACTATTGAATTCACTTGCATGCAAAAATACAGGTCTTTAAGCAGTAAATTATTTTACATATTTGCTTCTAAATTTGATACGGATCTACTCCATAAGTGTTAAATCTATGCACCTAATTTTATCTATCTACATCTTTACGTTTTATAGTTATCATGCTGATTTTCCCTCAGGCAAACAGACAAACTTCTTGGGAAGTGAATTCATTCAAAATTTGAAGGAAATCTACAAATCTCATGTACTCATATCTGATCACCAATTTCATCCATCCCTAGTAGCACACAAATATTGTACAATATTGATCAATATTCGCAATATTGTTTAATATTTGGAATATTGTTTAAGATCATATAATATCAACAATGTTGTACAATATTAAGCTACAGGATGTGCTACCTGGAATATAAATGAAAACGTTTTAAACATTGTATTCACAGACAGACAGACATTATTCCAAAAATGTGCATATTAGGATTCAGGAAGGTCTGAAACAGGGAGATTTTTTAAAATCTCTATTTCGAGATTTTTTGACGATTGTACCCATAGGTGTAAGATTTATTGGTAATTGAAGTTCTCAACAAGCCTAGACTAAAATGTTTATCCTGGAAACTTTTCTGAGTTTTTCCAGAGTCTAGAGAAATTATTTAACTTAAATATAAGAACATGAAATACAAAACTTATGAAGAGTGGCAAAAAGGACATTCTTCGAGAAATTCTCCTTCAGAATGCTGTGCATATATTTGAAGAAGAGGTACTATTCAGGTATCATACTCATCCTTTGACTATGGATCAAAGTTATAAGGTTCATCTCAACATAAATCTCTTATAGTGGGAGGGTGGGGGGTCTAATATAACTGAATTAAAGCTGTGTGAATTTCCATATCAGAAATCATAAAATACAGCAAGAAATTAGTGCAAATGTTACATGAATTATAACAAAAACTAATATTGGCATTTAAGTTTTATGAATCCTCTTAAACTTAACACCGAAACATATTACATTGCATTAAATTCATATTCTCACAAAATGGAAAAAAAATATGTATAAGGGTGTGTACAATAAATGTAATAAAAGTGGTTCCTAAACACACACTTTTACTAGTACATCAAAAAGCAGGATTTTTTTTGTTTTAATTATTTTATTATAAACAGTATTTAACTTATAACTCATTATTTTATGTATTAACAATGTTCACATTAATTCTCTTTTCTAAAATTCAATATCATATTGTGCCATTCATATGTAATTCAAATGCAGATTACATCAGTCTATAAAGGTAAATAATTTCCAAAAAATTCTAGATGGTACATTATTATTGAGAACACAAGAGTATGCAAAATCATTCCTTCATCCTCATGCTTTGAATGAAAGATTATAATATTATTCTGTCTTTGCAAAAATGGAACAAGTTAAATAAAAGCTTCTAAAATCGTTTTGCCATACAGAGTATGTAATATGGTATCCAGAGTCATTGCTAAATCCAGATATGCTAGAAAATATTCAGTGATTAAGTTAATTAATTAAGTTAAGTTAAGATACATTATGCATTTTAAAATTCATTATTTTACTAGCCACCTTTGGCAACAGTTAGTTCATCCGTTAGTTGTGTTTATGCACTGCAACAAGGAATAGTGGATGTGTTATACCCACAACTAGATATCAATTTGCATTAAAGCCGTGTTATTTTAATAGTTTTTTACCTGTTCAGTTTATTATAGGCATTAAGTTCCCTAATAGAGTTGAATTCATTGATAACAGAATACCATCAAAAACTTAAATGTCTTAGTAATTTATAACATATTGCGTATTCTGTTTTAGGATCACTTTATATCTCTTGCAAATTACACAGAAATTAAATAGAATAATTCTTCTATAGCTTTCAGCAATAAAAGAATAATTGCATGATTAAATATTCAATTAAAAAACGAATAGGCTTGTATTTCATTGCAACAATGAAATCTATTAATCAAATGCATGCAAAATATTATTTTTGAAAAGCTTACGAGATTCAAAAATAAATTGCATAGAAATTCAATTCATTCCATTTGAAAAACATTTTTTTTATTTTTAAATGATATAGAAGTACACTAATATTTCTTTGAATTATCAGGGGAAAACGCTAAAATCTCATTTAATTTTTAATTAATTAAAATTCTAAAAAAATCGCTCTGAGGCTTATATGTTTAGTCATCTATGTATATCAATGTCAAATTCTATACTGAAAGTCAAACCTTATCTCTACACATACTTACTCACTTTTATTTATTATTATTATTTATTGTTATTAACGCTTTGCACTCCAAAAAATAATTATATTCAAAAGATTCGTATAATATAGAGATTTGTTTGTTCTTATGAAAAGTATACATAATTATTTTAACTTAGCCGATATATTAATATATTCTAAAGAATATTCAAGAAATGAATAAAACATCTAAACTAGCAGATTTTGCATTCATTTAAATGCAAATTACATAGACTGCCAGTCTGCAAGCATGCTCTAGAATATTCTCCTACTGATGCAAATATTACATATATTTTTGTTTCGTGATATCTTTCGTCTTTTTAGAATGTTCTCTCATGAATTGATGAAAAACAGTCCTGCTTAAATCTTAGAAATATAATTGGATTAAAAAAATGAATATGGTTTATGAATGAATGAAGCTGATTTCTGTACCAAAAAAGTAGAAGAATTATCTTTCATAGTTTTTTTTTATCTCTTTCTGATTTTAATAAAGAAAGAAAGAAAATAAATATGCAGGTGTTAGGCCAAAATTATTAAAAAGTTATAGCTTATGATTGAAAAATTACCCATTAGAATTTCGAAAAAATTATTTGAATCAGTAAAACATCTCACCCAGCTTTAATTTCAACAGATTGCGGAGATGATATTCTAGTTCTTTTCAAATGTTTCTTTAAAACATCAAGAACTGATAAAAGAATTATTTGAATTACGTAACTTAGTATTAATGGTTAATAATAAAATATTGGGTACAATCTGAATAGTTAGCTATATAACATATTACTTAAGAAGCCTTACATTTCATTAGACATTTTACTAATTTCCCGTCATCTTCCCCAAAATGGGAACTTTAGTTGGAGATTAAACGAATGATTAAATTTCGGCTATTACAAAAAATG
This sequence comes from Argiope argentata, assembly GCA_026289955.1. Lineage (NCBI taxonomy): Eukaryota > Metazoa > Arthropoda > Arachnida > Araneae > Araneidae > Argiope > Argiope argentata. Next base: position 25,459 of record JAOUZG010016999.1, on the reverse strand, counting down.
GTTTTGGAGAAATTCAACTTGTTTTTTAATAAATATGAGTGGAGTAAATAAAAACTTTCAGCATTGAAGTTCTTTGTGTGCAAAAGGATTTTTTTTATTTATACAATATTTCCCTGGAATTCTTCAATAGATATTTATCAGATTCAGGACAAAATTCAGTTTACTACTATAAGAAAACCATTTTTAAGGGGAAGATAGACTATAATAGGTATTTTTCAGACCTATTCACTTAGATTTATGATTTTTTTATGCATATGTATTAAAATATAACATCATATTTCTTTCTAAAAACTTTTTTAAACGAAATATTATTTTTTTAATTAAAAGACACATTTTTTTGAATTTCAAAATGTCCCGAGTAACTCAATTTTCAATTTTTTAAAATTATATTTGCCTTTTTATCTAATATAAATGTATTTGGAATAAAACTACGTAAAATTTTGTTATTTCAATAAAACGCTAATTTTTTCGAAACATTTTTATGTTCACTTACTGTGTTTTCATTAGTATTTTATGTTTTTCGAAACTAAAATTGAACTAAATTGAACTTTGACTATAAAAAAACCATGAACTATAAAATTAATACCCTATTTTCTTTTAATATTTAACCGAAATCTTTATTATCAATTCTATTTAATTTCTCTAAAAATTAAAACACTTGGAACATTTCAAAGACACTCAGGTCTAGTTACACTATAGCATTAAGGAAAGTAATTAAAATAGGATTTTCTTCTGTGGCTTTTTGACGTATTCATTATATTGAACAATACATTTCATCATATTATTTTAGTTGAATGTAAACATATATTTTTGAAAAAATGATAATAATAGAATTTCATTTTCTGTCCATTTTTGATTATTTCAAAATCCACTGTCTCTTTAATCGAAAATAAAGATAATGTATTTTTATACAGTCATATTACAGGAAACCACTGGAATCTTTAAGAGAAATTTAAAAACAATTTTTTTTCATTCCTTACTTGTGAAATTAAAACTTACTAGATAAAGAAAATCCACAAATAGTTTTAAATTTTTAGCACTCATTAACTCTAGAGAACTAACCGGTAACCAAACCCTGACTTTAATATCTCCAGAGATTTAAAAAATTGTTGTTCATTTTTAAAATTCCTATTAGTTTACTCTCCCTATGTATATCTTGTTCAAATTTTCAATCGTTGATTAAATATATTTTATTCATTCAATCAAGTTCAAGGAAATTTTTGAAACTTGTAGCGGATGACACTTGATGTTAATACAGTATAAAACATTAATTCATTAATTAAATGTAAAATATCTCCAAATATTAATTCATTAATTAAATGTAATTTATCTTTAATACTTTAAATAGGGCTTTTAGAAGTTTGTAATGAAAATTAAAATCAGCAGGCAATAGCTCAATCTGTAATAGGCAAGATTTCATTATTTTTCAACCGAAAGAGAAGACATTCTTGCGAAAATCAATAATTTTTTGATAAATATTAATTGTAATTGTTTAGTAAAAATTAACTAAAATAAAAATATCCTTTGTTAACCTAAATTGGAATTCACTTTTTAAAAAATTGTATTATTTACTTACTCTATAATCGCAGGTCTTCAAAAAAACCATTTAATTGATATGGAAATCATTCAAGACGCATACCTGAATCTTAAGTTTCATAATTAGCTTGGGAATAAATATGACATTCAAACTTTAGAATCTTGATGCTTTCACAAATTATGTACTTTCGTGTTGACTCATCCAGGGATATAAGTTATTCTTTTTCCATGTGAAATCAAATTTAAATATCAACTGTACATAATTCTTGATTCTGTTTAATTGAGATTCTTAGGTACTTTTTAAAATATTTTAAAACACGCTTTTGATATGCCGATAATATGCATAAGTAGATTTTTAATTTCTTAATTACATTGAGCTGCATTTTCTAAGAAGCATTCAACCGCAGCTCTTTAGTCACATTATGTAAATTTATTTCTTTTGTCTCTTTAAAAACTATCCTCTTGTTATGTTTATTTTGTCAAAACATCATTTCCCTGAATGGTTTTGGGTATGGTATGTCCACTCCAATCATGGCTTAATAGTTATTTTCTAAATTACTCAAGAAAAATACATAGTTTCTGTTGAGAAAATACTCTAAATAGCATAAATAATAAAATTTTATTTTATTTGTGTCAATTAATATTTTTATGAAAAATTATAAAATCTATACAGTATTTCGGTCTAATGGATTACATTAAGTGAAATATTTCTGAAATTTTTACTTTAAAAAAAATATTCAATTCTGTGATCAAATCTGACATAATTTTAAAGCTTTGAATATCATTACTTTAGGACAATCAACAATTTCTTAATTTTAGGCCAATAAGCTTTAGAGAACTTCCAAGCGTTGATTGGTTAGTTTTCTTGAAATCAATTTAAGGGGTAGCTTAAAATCGTGCGTATTTATAAAATATAGAATTCGATAATTCAGTGAATTTTAATTGCAAGAGAAAGAACATTCTTTATTTAAAATATTATTATCTCAAGAATATTTTATATGTTCAAAAATATTTATGTAAACGTATTTTATTCACTTTCTAAATGGTAATTAAGGAGTCTCTTGACCCATGATATTTGAGATTTGTTTTGACGGTATTGTGTGAAATATTTAATAAAAATTTATATTGCGTAGCTACGTAATATGAATTACTAGTTACTGGTAAGTTCATATCATAATTGATGGGGAAATGGTGATAAAAAATGGAAAAAATATTGTTTTTGAAATGTTGTTTATATTAAAGTGACAGCAAATGAGTTTTAAACAATATTATTCGTTAATTCTACTTTTGAATTCACCATTTTGTGTCACCCCTAATGGAAATAGCTTTCCGGTTTACTAAGCTTTGTTCAGTAACAAAAATTCGTCTCTCGGATAGCAATCATTTGAATGCTTAAGCAATATAATGTTAACTTTACATTCTCTTTTTTAAAGCAATGGCCCGGTGATAATAAAATAACCTCTAGCGATATCAAATAAAGAAAAGTGGAAAAAAAGACTTAACGATAATGAAAAATTACTTTTATTTAATTTATTTAAATTTTTTAAACTTTATGTTTGAATTCCTACCTGCCCAAAAAGATAAAATTATGATGACTTCTGAATTTTAACTACTGTTAAAATATTTCTTCTTTTTGTATTTGGAATTGAGCCTTTAGGTTTAATACATTTTTAAAACAATTGATTTCCAGTTACTTTCTTTGTCTTTCGTTGAAACATTCTCACCACAAAACCCATTAACCTGAGGATATGCAAGTTTCGAAGAGAGCATCGAGATTGCCGAGCAAGAGCGAGTAGGGAATGATCCTGTTAGTCTGCATTATATTTTATTAAATAAGGATAAAAGAACTGAAAATTCGTTATGCATCCGATTATTTATCCACTCAGTTTACATAAAATATTTTTACCGTATTTTCTATTAGATGTATGTAGAATTGGGTGGGACAAAATACCCATTTAATCCCATTTGGATTAGTGTCTAAGGTAGTGATTATGAAAAGTAACATTTAAAGAAAAACGATTAATTTATTTAGAATAAACAATATCAACGGGACATTAAGAATTAAGACAATGGAAGTTAATTACATCAAAGCTAAAAGTTAAACTGCTTAGATGGGACCAAAGGGCGAAGCCTAACTAAATGTCTGCACATAGCAAAACTAACTTCCACCGTAGCGTAAGATTATTAAACACAGTTACAGGGAACGAAAAGCCCCCCTCTCTTCCTTTTGAGTGAATTCCAAAGGCTATTTTTTTTTTTTTTACTAAAACTTATGGACTTGTGACTTAACACTTTGGATTACTAAAACCCTTGTACCATTATTACAATACAATAAAACTAGATTGAAATATGGTGCGTTCGGAGTAACAGAAGAATTGTAATGGCCACTAATTAAATCTTTACATGTATATGTCTATTACTACTGTTTAAAAATGATTCTTAGGAATCAATTCTATATGCATACATAAAATATGTTTTCCTCAAACAATGCAGAATTATATAATAAATAATATTTTTTGAAGACCATAGAAGACTTTTCTTGCACTTAATTTTCTAGAAAATGCCATATTTCATTTTCTATCATTCATATCATTGAGACATAAATTGAAAATTAAATCTTTCTAGATTTATGCCGGGCTTAAACTTAGCCAGATATAAGAAGGCCAGTAGGAGCGCATAAGCAAAAAGGGACTGATTAATGATTAACACAAGACATATTCAGGCATTCCATGCTTGGCTATAAATTGCCGTTTTTAGAATCCCCCCTTTTTTTTTTAACTATGTATCATATAGAAATGATAAACATTTACGCACAAAAAAACTAGGTAAAATGGAGAAAAAAAAATCAATATAATTAAGTTTAAAAAATTATCCGAAAAAAATAGTAAACGAAATGAATAAAAAAATCTTGCATTAGAAAGAACAAAGAGCAAAAAAATGTCGGAATTAATTTATAAGTTATTAATTTTTTTTCGCACCAAAAAAAAGTCACATTCTACAAACGTGCGAAGTAAGAAATAAAATACAAACAAAACAGCACTCTGTTGCTTTCAGAACTAAGTATACAACGTATTACACACTGAAATCACAGATAGAGCAGATGGAGAACAACTATGCTCGAACCTAGGACACCAAGAATACAGGGAAGACATGCTACCCCTGTGACAGGATGTCGGCGTATTTTCATATTTCAGATTTTTTTTAGTTCACAATTTCAGAATTTGTTTGTCTGTGAGATTTTCAGAATTCTATTAAATTTTGAAACGAAATTCATATAGATCTTAACGAGTATAAGTGAAAACTACAAAATAAAGAGCTTGGCAGAAAGCATTTGGTATGCTAATTGCAGCATCTTTAGTTTACCATTTAAAATGTAGATCCTGTCTTTTTTGAAACCAAATGCCTCGGGGAGATGAATTTTTATTTTGTACTTTTGCATGGATATGAATACGATAATTCAAAAAACGCAATGATTTTGTATATGGTCTTCTGATTATAATAGTAATTGCAAGTCAGATTTTGGGTTTAATAGGCTGTAAAAAAATACATTCAAATTATATATATTCGATTATCTATTATTTTTGTTTTAACTTCCTGCCAATGATTAATTAGCAAAATATTGCACATGAAACTTAATAAAATCAATTATTCCCCCAAACCAATTTTTTTATTAATAAATAATAGGGGTTTTTTTATTTCACCATGAAATACACAACCCTTGTGTGTTATACTCTGTAAATAAAAATCTGAGCACTCGTGGCATATACAACCATGTCCAAACTACACAACTTTATGGGAAAAGAATTGTTTATTGCTTTTATTGGAGAGTATGTGAGAAAGTATGAGGGAGACCACCTCCATTGATTTTCGTGTTGATTTTTGCAATCAGATAAGATCAAGTAATTTTGATTCTTTTTTCCAACATTTAGTCTCAAGTTTTTCTATTCTTTTTTTCTTTGCAGTTCTATAATATAAAAATGATTTTTAATTTTTTTCTAACTGTTTAAAAAGCAAAATTTTGCATAATTTTTTTTAATTTTCTAATTACGGAAACATTACATTTAAAATTTAATAAAATTTATCAATTTAATATTAGTATTAATAAAATTTAGTATAATCAGTAGTTAAGAAAAACTGATTCAATGAATTATATTTTGTACTTAAAATAAAATCTGCGTTTTCAACATTTTTTTAAATCTTTAACAAGACTTTAAAAGCAAAAGATGAACGTGACTAACTTTTTATTATTGATATTTATAATGTGCAAATAATGGAAAAATTGGCCAAATAATTTAATGAAAATTATTTATCCAGTTGCTAGATAAATTTAATAGAAGCGCTTTTGATAACAAGCATTTATATAAGCATTATAAAATAATATATAAGATATTTTTGATTATTTTCCACTTTTTTGTCTTTAATTGATATTTCATGATCTCTATCAATACCAGAGATAAATTTCTGAGCATGCGTGTAGGCGTACTGGTTCCTATATGCAAAATCTTTTCCTTTACATGTGTAACGGAAGAGAAGTGTGTAAGAGAGTGTAAATAAGCACCTTGAAACAATTTCTTTGAAATTTTTATTAATTAAAAATTAAGTTAAGATTTAGGGTTCTTCCGCGATAACTTCTGAAAATATTATTGTACAAAAATGAGTTCTGCATCGCTCTAAAATTTATAAAATACTCTTTTTTAATGCTTTATAAAATTGGCGAATAAAATTTTCTTAAATGTTGACAAGTATAAAAAATATTTTTTTGCCTAATTTCCTACAATAGACATGTTGTTGCCTAAGATTCAAACTATTTCCATATCTCATCAAATATTAAATCGCATAAATTTATTTCAACATTGAATATCAAATGAAGAAGAATTGTGTTTGGCCGGCATCCTGGCACAGAGGTAGCGCGTCTTTCTCGTGATACGGGCCCCCCAGATTCGACTCCCGGTTATGGCATGGTTGCTCTTCTGTGTACAATCTGTGAGGTGTGTGGATCTGCCTCCCTGTAAAAAGGGGCTGTGAAAGCTATATCGTACTCTTAGCCCTAATTGGGCTACTTCAAAAACAAGAGACGCTCGTTCATCTTAAAATAGCTGATGGCCGTCAGTACACTTGTCCATGGCAAGTGTCATTAGTTACAACAGCAGAATTGTATTTAATATCTGTGCAGTTTACAAGACGAATGAAAAAATGATTACAAAATATAGATAAACCACACATTTTACATTTTAATAGCACTACAATTCATGAGCTGCTCTCCATTAGTAATGTACCCACTGAATAGAGTATAAGCAAGACAATTAAAATAAAACGGCTTTAATGTTTTATGATTTTGTGAAATCAATGATATGAAATTATATTAACAACATCTAACTGAAATTAAATATAAAAAATATCTCCTGATAAGCAGTTGGTGGCTAAAGACGGTTAGCTATAAATGTATTCTTAAAACCAATTTTTAATTTAAATTTGGCATCAAGTGACTACAATAATCTAGCGAATCAATTAATCGCATTAAATTCTGATTAATTTATAATTAAAATATAAAATTATTAAAATAGCCTTTTATAATATATTATAATAAATGGTCCAAAACTCTAAAAATCCGGCCCTGTAGAATATGAGTGCAAAGTCGATTACAAAATTTCCTATTTAAAAATCGGAAATTATTAAGCTGAACGATAGTGTATAAAATTTTTTCTGTCAATCTTCTTATCCCATTCACGATTAAGGTTGCTTTTATCATGTCAGGACATGATGTTGCTTTTGGGAAGAGGTTTTTGGCGTCAACAAAAATCCGTAGGCGAAAAATAAAAAAAAATGTTATCTGTAAAAGCATCTAAAAAAACTAGCTTTTAATTACGCGTAGCGATTCCATTTACAAAAGCCCTGATTAAAAAAAAACAAGTTAAGAACCACAACAAATAAAACCTAGAAAAATGTTATTTTGAGCACGTGATTATGTGAAATGAAATAAATAGGCAATGGGATAATTTTTTAAACAATAAATGCGAGATAAAGTTTTTTGGATCGTTTCAATACTATAGTGACTCATTCAATGAAACGATTAAAGTGAATAAAAATATAATTTAACTTGCATGAGCACGTTGTGCTTGGCCGTTCAAGAAATGATTTTCTGACATGATACATTGAAATATGCATAGCAGATTTTATTTTAATCTTTTTTGTTTGTTTGCTTGCTTGCTTGAGAATTCTATATTAATCGTTTTCTTTCAACTTGCCTTTTTTGCTACAAACTTCGAAACTCTGTCTTAAAGCTCCAACACAGCCGGTGTCCACAGGTACAGCAATAATACTAATAGAATGGAAAGGACATTCCATTAGGTTCCGAAAGAATATGGATATTCACTAAAGGGAGCATAAAATTTCTGGGCATAAGTGGAATCCTTTTCCCTCCCCTTCCAACACGTGGAGTGGACGTTGGCAGGGAGCAGCAGGGATGATGCTGTAACAGCTTGCGACTCCACCGAGCGTGCAATTACGAACGATTATCTCTCACAGTCGCCTTGACGTTTTAATGATTATCAGATTAGGGAACAGTTGCCCACCCCCACCTCTTCCGCGCTTAGTTCATTTGCGACCTTTCCCTAATACCTAGCGCAGACGGAGGGTTGGAAGGCACACGAGAGCCCCTGCCCACTCCCTCCCTCCCTCTCTCACAAACTGACATGCAAATAAGCATGAGGGCTTGCTTATAAATGCATACTCGCTCGTGTCGAGTTCATTTTCCCTCTGAAAAATTAATCGTTTGCATTGTGACGTCAGACCCGTGAAGTTTCCTCCCCGATTCCACAATCTAATTTAGATTGGGAATATGTCTACTCCTTGCACCTAGTTGCCGAATGGAATGTTTTATTGGGTATCGTTTTGGCGTTGAATGCTCCGAACGAATGTCGGTAAATGGAATTTATGAGTGTTTCCTTCAGCTTACATCGGAAAGTTTGAACAAACGCGGCCCATGAAGTTTGAGCCGCAACAGGGTGCTGCTGGCATCGACAATGCATCCCTCCTACACTTTATTGCAAATCTTTATTCCACGACATCTTTAAAATGTTAAAATTTGTAAAGAAAGTTTCTAAGAAAAGGAATTTAGTAGAAATCAAGTCGATATCCTCCAAAGAATGTAGGGTTAATATAGTCCAACACGCTGATTAACACTTTGACTTCACATTTATTTGAAATGGCTTGTGTATATTTTATTTAATTTTTTGAACAAGTGAAGGCAGTAGATTTTATGTAAGAATACATTTATATACATTTATTTCCTATTACATGATATTAAGATATATACTGTTACATGATATTAAGATGACAAGCTAATTATAATTACAAAAAAATGAAAACATAAATTCAAACAAATAAGGAAAAGCTCTGATATGTCAAATGATACGATGGAAAACAGAAACGAATATTCCATAAAACAGGTTTTTTGCAGGCAAGATATACAGAAAGAACAACAGTTTTATTCCACAGTTAAGCAGCAAATCACTAATTAAATAGCAAGTTACAACCCCAGAATTTAACTTTGGAATACTTCGGATATTAAGAGTTTTCGGTGACAAACGAACTGTTCCAATATTTGGCTCCTAGCAGAGTAAAGCCAGACCAAAATTTAATTTTCGTCTGGCTCATAATCTGTTAATTTATCCGATTACGTTGAAAACGTCAACTACTATTCTGGAGGAAAATGTTTTTTATTTGTAAATAACACATCTCGAGACTCCAGCTTTTATCAATTACAATACTTTCTGCTCGGCTACTTTGTATGCAAGAAAATAAAAAGGATAACTTTGGATTTAAAGAAATCCAAAATATTGAGACTCATAAACATCTTGTGGTCAAATTTTTTATGCTTTCAATATTTTTTCTTTGTATGCAAGAGCATAGAAAGGGTGTGGCATTATAGACAATCATGACTGGTTTGGTTTGGTCTTTTGACACAAGGGCCATAGTTTTGGCCATGCTGTGCCAAACTAAGTAAAATTCTTTCAAAATTAAAATTTCGAAATTACTTGGTATAGTAAACAACGTGGAATGAAAGTTAATAGTAGATAACCTCCAAGAAGGGACAGACTAATATGAGAATAAAAATTAATTGATTTTAAAAAGAGTATGAGGTTATCACGAGGAGTTTTTCAAATTAAAGTGAATAAAACAATGTTATTAGATTTTTAAAAATGTAAACGCTGCGAATAAAAATTTGGGCATTCAGAAAGTACAGACATAGTGCAGTTGGACAGACATAGTGCAGTTGCACCGAGAACATCTTGGGGCTGCTTCGTCTTGGCGCAGAGAGGGTAGTGCCATTTGCTGGGCATCCCACGTTCGACCCCCGGCTAGAGCGTGCTTTTTCCTCAGTATTCTATCTGTAAGGTGTATGAAAGTACCCCCCCCCTGTAAGAAGGGGCCGTGCAAGCGATTGTTATGAGCGTGTAGCTAAGTCGTACTCTTGGCCCTAATTGGTGCTACTTCAAAAACAAGAGACGCTTTTTAGGTTTAAAATCCCTGACAGCCATCAACAGGCTTCCTCATGACAAGTGCCATTAGTAACAACTACACCTTAAGGCTTATTCACCTAACAGCAGATGGCGATATGTATATCGAGTATGACCTACTCACAATCTAATGAGAACTGTATCCGCTTTTCTGTTATTTTGAGAAGGTCGAAGTTCCACAGTAGGTTTAACTCCATTAAGCTTGTTTTTGCTTTCAAGATTCCATTCTCTTTACCATTTGTTTAAAAGAAGTATTTTTATGTGCTAACTTTAGTAATTAAGGAAGATGCACAGTTCCTCTTATTATATTAAATTTCAAAACTTAAACAATACCTTAATTTCACTCATTTTACTGTTAATTTTAAAAACCTTTAGCTACTATGTAACTATTTGAATCGGACAATTAAAATGTTCTGCACTGAGTACAGATGGAAGAACGGACACATTTAATCGGCTTATGACCTCTTTGCAGTATGAGTCACACGAAATGGGAAGGCTGAAACGTCCAGGGACCACTGAACCGAAAAGCAGGGGGATTCAGAAAGCCTTACGGGAGTTATCTCTGAGAATTTTTATCGCTTTTCATCCAAACATGAAATACAGCTGGCATCCAGCCCACTCAGATAAGTTATAAGTTTTCTGAATAGGATAAGTTACCAAATTCCGGATATACTTTTTTCATTTGGCTTAAATGTATGTGTTCTTTTTCATTACATTGTTTCTTTACAATTAATAATTTGTAAATCGTTTAAATTTTAATTAAAAAAATGAGTTAAAAGTGATCCGCCTTATTAATACAAAATGACAACACAATACGATAATACCAATTAGAGTATCTGCACGATATTATCCGACATTCAGAATATCGAATAATATCAACGAAATATAGTACAATATCTTATAGGGTATCTTAGTAAAGAAGTGAAAAATCTTTTTTGCATTTCAGTGTCATATTTCGAAACCTTGAAACAAGATAATGTTTTAGGTTGGTTTCAGTTGCTTTATCTTTGCCTGACTTGATTGCTGCAGTCGTTGCAATATCTGCGTGATGTTTATTTAATAGAACGTCTTGCACAAAGAATACCAGCCTTTAAAACTATTTGGGAAACGTGAAATTTCTGTTTTGAAATTAATATCCAAAGAAAACAATTCTTTTCGCAGGTTGAACAATGGCAATATAAAGAGTCTGATGAAGAAAATTGATTTGAATTTTTTTTCCAGCAATAGAAAAAAAATTCTCTTTACGAATTCTTTTCAAAATTAATTGTGAATCATGCATTAAAATTTAAAGAAAATAACTACATGGAAATAAAATAGGTTTTACTGAAAAGATTATAGATTTTTAAGGATTTTTAATGCGCAAGTAATGAGGTCTCAGCCTAAGGTTTTCAAGTTCAAAGCCAGACTCCACTCAAATTCCTCCATGCTTCTACTATAAATCTACTTCATGTCGAATCTGACTTCATGAATTAAGTATCCTTGCGCCGGTGTTCGCAAAAGCTTGGAGATGACGATCCCAACGATGATGTCATTATCGTCATCCGACTGCGGCTGTAACCATGAGGTCCATTCCAAAATTATGGCCTTTTTGCTTTGAAATATTGATTTAACTTACTTATCTTTTATTTGAATGAGTTGATTTCTTAAATTTGTTTAAGATTTATCTTTCTGCGAAAGTGTACTATGAAATTAATGAGGAGAAACGTTAAAATTTCGATTAATTTTTATTATTATATACTCGATTTCTCATTAAAATTTTGAAAAAGACATATTTTGTATGCTTCTCTAACCAAAGAAGTAACAGCATGTCAGAGTTCAACGATATGGCCTATATAGCGTTACACTCTTCTCGTAAAGTAGAATTTACTAAAAGTCAAAACTCAATTTTTAACAGCAAATTTTTTGATTTCAATTTTCTTTTAAGACTTAATGGTACATAAATATCTTGAAAGCTATTATAATAATCGATTTTCAAGAAAAAGTGATGAAAATTAAATATAAAAACCTTTTATCTCATATGGCAAGCCTGAAATCATTTTTCGATAACTGTTACGCTTGCAAACACTACGTCCCTAATGATTTTCAAGAATCAGTCGCTTCCAAATAAGACTTTTTTAAAATTTATTTTGTTATTTATTTACCTTTGGAAAAGAGGAAATCGATCAGTATGGCATTATGTGAGAAAGTAGAATAACAATTTTAGAATATGAGGGGGGAGGGGGTTTCTATCCACAAATTCAAACAATCTTAAAGTATTTACTTAAAAAAGTATTTTTCAAAGAGGATTTTGTTGAGAAAAGGTCTCCCTGAAAGTCTCGATAAACTTTTAAAAGAAAAATAATACAAGTATCGATCTTAAAAGATTATCCAATTATTACCATATGTGTAGCAGGTGTTTGAAATTTTGCCCACACTAAAAAATTACGAAAAATAAGTTTTTCGATTTTCCACTTTTTTATTTACTTGTAATAGAATTATAGAAAAAATATTATAACTGTCAAAAATAATTCAAACTCGAGATTTAGAAGATCTTTAAATCTTTTAATATGTTAAAAATTTGCAACTAATCAAATATAAAGATATTTTTTGGGTGCCTTAATAAATGATCCAACGAAAGTATTTACCTCAACAACAGTACTTCCTGAGAAATTCACATTTGAAGAGGAATGTTTTCGTAAATTTCATCATCGATAAAACAGTTTCCTGATGCGCTAAATCTCATCTTCTGAAGCAGTAGCATTTCTTTTCCTTTTATTTACTAAAGATGCACATCTAATCTTTTAAGTTATATTGTTTACTCCTTGCAAATATCGTCACTGGAAGAGCAAAAATTTCAATATCAAAATTCTGTTTGATCGAAACCTGAAATTGTATTCATATTTCTTCATATCGCCAAAGGATACCAAGTCGTTAATGCTGCGTAGCGACATAACTAAGTACATTATATGGTAAATAGAGCAAATACAGCTTATGAAATTCGAAAATTTAAAATCTTGGAATTATCTGGATAAAAATGAAAGCTCATAAAAAATTTAAGTATTTTAACTGTATTGTTACGAAATTCGTTCGTTTGGTTCACGGTGAATGCAATACACCAAGATGAATAAAGGAAAATTATGATAAATATTCCAGAAAACATGAAGTACGGATAACAAAAACACAGACAACAATATTTCGCGCAAGAATAACATATGTAAGAATTTACAAGAGCAAATCACTAATTAAATAACACTGAGAGTCTAGCAAGATACTAGTTGTTACAATGAAAAAAACTCCCGACATATCAACTCATTTCTACATTTAGGGGTTATATTATATAATTTTCCAAAAAAGCAAGGTGTTAGAAGGAATTCTCTAGGAGAATCTCCAAATCTTGATTCATAAGAGAGATCAGACCATAATTTTTCTGAACGTTCCTTTTACAGCATCAGGTGTCATGAGCACAGAATCCCTGTTATTTCTCTTTCCTACCATAAGACTAATATGAAAGGGGATCGTTATTATTGATTCGTAAAATTATTGTTTACTTTAACAGTCACCTTGCGTTTTGGCATGGACAGATTTTTCATCCGTTGGCAATGTAAAGATAGACTCCTAATAGGTCGAAACCAAACTGGATTTTTGAAATTCGACCTTTGTTAACATTGATGATATGCAGGGTATTTCCAAATTGACCGACAAATTCAGAAAGGTGATAGTAAGCGTCAGGAGGATAAAAAATCTCCATAAAACAAGGGGTCCAAAACGAAGTTTAGTAAGTGAAAATAACAAATATATAGAAAGTTTGGAACAGTAAAAAATTAATTTAAAAATTAAGAAATGACGTTTCAACTATGATTTTTTAATAAAAGCACATTCTTAAAACGTTTTTATGCTGGCAACATGAGAATTTGGTTATCTAAGGGGGTAGTAAGCCACTGAAAACGAAAAAGTAGCTAAGAACCCATATTTGCTAAAATATTAAAACTTAAAGAAAAATAAAAGCTTGGAAATGTAAGGAATTTTATATTCTATAATTTAATATAAATGAGTAGTGTGAGAATTGTGAGATTTTAAAGATATTCAAGTATAACTAAAATGGGAACCAGAAAACATCACTGCAACATCAATATATTCTCAGGGAGCAATGTCAAATTCGAAAGACAAATTTAGAGTGAAGATAATAGGCATTAAGTAGATGAAAAATTACCAGAAAAAATAGGGTCAGAGACACTGTTTACTCAATGAAAATCGCAAAAATAGATGGCCAAAAGACAATGAATCTGTCAAAGAGAATGCAAAGATTAAGAAGAAAGTAACCGAGAAGAAGCATGTTGGTATGAAAATTTTTCATACATTCGAGAAAAATAAAAGCAGCAATTTTTCATTAATGAGAATTGCAGAATTGATGGTCGTACAATTTCATTCGCAAACAATAAGTCAGATTTCACTAAGACTTTGTCAGATTTCATCAAGCATTAATCAAATGCTCTGGTGCACAATTGTCGCTGCTCCCTGAATTAAATCTGGGGGAACATGATGCAAGAAAGCAAGTATTTTGTGCCACCGAGGCGTTTGGGCAGAAGGCAATAGATGAATCTGCCCAGATGCTAATATCAAACGTGTTGTACGTTCGACGAGAAAGTGATGTGGGAATTTTCAAATGACCCCAAATTTGAATTGCGCGTGTTGAGTATATCGTCTCATCTGAGATAAACAGGCCTCATCTGAGATAAAACTCTACCAGAAAATTGTGCATCTTCATGTGTGGCATCAAGTATCCAGAGTACGAACTCCACCCGATTTGCGATTTTCAATGAAAAACGTTACCTGAGACCCTATGTTTTCCGATAATTTTTCTTCTATTTAATGCCTCTTATCCTTGCTCTGAAATTATCTTTAGAATTTGACAACGCTTTCTGAGAACATCGGTACCGATGTTACAGCTGCATTTTCATGTTCCCAATTTGTTTTTCTTAAATCTTTAAACAAACCTAGTTTTTACACTAAAAATTATAAAATTGTAGAATATAAAATTCCTTACATTTTCAAGCTTTTATTTTACTTCAAGTTTTAATATTTTTGCAAATGTGGGTTCTAAACTACTTTTTCGTTTTCAGTATTTTACGACCTCTTAGATCATTGAATTCGTAGGTCACCTCATGAAAAAAAGGTTTTAAGAAAGTGGAAACCATTTCACAGATTTAACTCTTTTTGTATTAAGCTTTCAATAGCTCTTTTTAAGTATTTTTCTTTCAACCAATTAAATCCAAAATTCCTTTTTTAACTAGTTGTAACGGTGATTTATCGTCTTCCCATACTTACGAAAAAAAGAATCGAGTAAATAAAAATGCTTACCCTTTTGCGGATTGATTTAAATATTAAACACGAGTTTACTGCTTTAGCATAAAGGCCACAAACTATAATTGATTCCTTTAAATTCTTAATTTGATTTCCTTCTTTCACTTATGTTCAGATCATCAATACTTTGCTGATTTGGTTAAAAAGTTTGACACATATCTGAAATTCTCTCGATAAAATATCTGATTTAACAACAAGCTGGTAAACGGTTTTGGATTCGGAAGGCGCTAAGTTTGAAACACGAGTCCACTGAAGAGCCTCGGTATGAACAAGACCTGACTAAGTCAGGGGCATACGGGACAGTTGTAGATCGAATAGAAATTTTATTTTACGTTTCATTCTTTATTGAACGTTGTTCTTTACTAAAGTAATGAAGCAAAGGGGGCCTCAAAGAAGTTTTTACCCTGAGCCCCAACTAGGCTAAGTCGGCTTCAAGGAACGATAGGGTCATGTTAGATTGCTCGCATGTTGACGAACACGCAGATATACTTTCCTTACATATATTCAATTCAGAAATTAAAATTTTTAACTGTTACAAAAGGTCGAAAGGTATTGCATTCAAAGTGTTCTTTTCGATTCAATGTGGTTACTCATAACAATCTCGAGGTCGAATTTTTTGATGATTCTGCAAACTGATTGTACAAGTAAATAACAAGTTGTTAGATTGTCCCACTCTCTGTACTCTATGCATGCAAATCGAAGAGTTTGTAACTCTCCTCCCACAACGGGACGAAACGATTTGTTACAGGGGAGGAGACGAAGTCATTTTTCACTATTAGTGGACAAGCGTAACCGAATGAGCACGGATTCGTAAGCTGATCCAAATCCGGCAGGAAAAAGATCCGGGCGCTTTCGTTCGGAATGTTATGGAGGGCTGAATAACAGGAACGACTCCCGTGGGAAGTTGCTTCAACAATCAGTCAATAGACTTGATTGTGAAGCAGAAATCCGAAAATGAAGAGTACGGTGGATGACATAATGAATAGTTAATGTTGGGAAATAAAAAATAATAATTCTAAATCGTTCTCATTTCATTTACTCCACATCCATTTAATTGGTGACCTTCCTTCGTTTGGCGATATGTCCACCAGCGAGGTCCAGATAAATTTAAAATTATTTTTTCTAGTAAAAATAGTATTTTATGTATAAGTGCAAGAGCACAGGTTTCACTCTGTATTTGGTGGTGCTCAAAGATTGTTTGACCATCCTAAAGGTACTACACTTGGCACATATACATGCTTTGTCAGATGGAAGGGCATTGTCTTTAAAATATTAATTGTAATTTTCATAACTTAAAAATGAAGAGACAGGGGACTTTTCTCAATTCCTACTATTAGTTCACATTTTCCCTATTTATATTTATGTATCTCTTTCAAATTTTCAATCGTTAATAAAATGCTTTTTATTCATCCACTCAGGTTCAAGTATTTTTTAAACTTGCAGTGGATGACACCCGATGTTAATACAGTTTTTTTTCAAATATTAATTCATTAATTAAACCAAATCAATTTTTAATACTTTAAATAGCATTTTAGTGGTTTGTAATGAAAATTGAAATCATCAGGTAGTAGCTCAATAGGTAAAAGGCGGAAATTCATGTGCAGGTAAAGAATGCGAGTTCAATTCTTGAGCAAATCAACATTATAAATTGTCTTTATAAATTATTTATATTAAATATAATTACTTAATAAAAAGTAACTAAAATAAAATTTTTCTTTGTTGACCAAGGTAGAAATGAACTTTAAAATAATTTATATTACCATAACTTCAGATGATATTATGACACAAAATGATTTCTTCGCTACATTAAAAAATCAACCCGGCATCTCAAATATTATATGTAAACATATAAGAAACGATTACAGGCAAAGATATTTGCTATTGAAATTTTGCCCATCAAAAATGTCTAAATTAAATTTCTCACTCAGTAATCGATGAATTATGCCCTTATAATGGCAATTTCTCTTTTTCTTTGATCCTGTTGTAATGAAATTGAATATCAATCTCTTCCCAATCGAAATTTTAAAATCGAATTTTTAAATTGTAGGGGATAAACAATGTTTGCAGGTTTCATTAATATTCATGTATTGGGACCAGAAGTGGGGAATTTTTCCAAACACAACTACCAAGAGAAAGTGCAAAATTTGACGCCATTTGAAAGTAGCTTCACGTAATTATTAAATAAAATTCTTAATTTTAAACGGGACGGGTAGTTGGTGTATGTTGTAAGTGTCACGTCAAAGAAACAAAAACATGTGCTAAAAGAATAAAAAAAAATTGAACAGAGAAACTGACTCCAAAGAATAAGGAGGAAATATCAAATATGTTCCTCCTTATTCTTTGGAGATACCTGAATGGTTTATCGTCTCTTTCTCTCTTTTAACAATTTTTTTAATTTTACTTTTTTTCCTTCCTTCCATCGTACTCATCCAACTGGTTACTTAGTGTTATAGGCACCGGGGGCACAGGATAGCGTTATATGTTAGTCTTATTATTGTCATATAGAAAGGGATATCTTTTTATTACTTTCTCGTATACGTTGTATGAAGAAAGTAATAGTAATCACCAAAAAGTTCGAGCTGTTTGGGCGAATCCCCACATTTTAGACCACTTTGAATTAGAAAATTACACTTTTGTAAATTGTTTGTACGTCTGGGATAAATCTGTCTCAAAAACGCTTTTACTTGGACAGGTACAATTTTACATACGGTCTCTACATCAAATTGTAGATTTCTATCAAATTTTAAGCAACCTCCATTCAGAGGATGTCTGTCCGTCCAGCTGACTGAACATAAATTAGCATGACAACTACTAGACTAGAGAGATAAAATTCGGAACACATATGTAACATCTATGGTGTAGATGCTATCGAATTTTGAGCCAAATCCGACAATGGGTTGACTGTCTGTCGATCTGCACTTTTAGACATCTGTAAGATGATAGCTCAGAGATGAAATTGTTTAAATGCATTCGCTTACGATATGGGACGTTGTAATTACAACTGAAGTTTTGAGGCAATATTTTGTTCCAATCGGATGAAAATAACACATTTAAAACACAAAAATCGATTTTACGATACTATAGGCAGCATGCCAAAGATTAATTATCAGAAATTCGCCAAGGTTGACAGGATATATTCAGTAAAAATGCAAAATTCAATTCAAAAACTGTTATTTCGCAACATTTGGTCGCCAATGCTAGTAAGGCATTCTCAAGATAGCATCTTTATTGTGAGAAAGTTTTGCAGAGATCACTCTTTCTAATTTGTAAAACTGCAGGATAATCATAGTGTTGTTCCATGAGTGTGCTTTTGCAATTTTTTTACTGATAACCAGAGGCTTCCAAGAAACTAGAAAAAAATTTGGGGAGAAGGGACGGGAATGATACTGAATTCTTTTACTATATAAGTAGTGTTCCACCCTTCTTTTAATCAACGGCGCAGAGAAAGAGAAGAGATGATTCTAGAAAGAAAACCTCAAATTGTGTCCAAAAGGTGCCACTATCAAAATTCCTTTTGATTCTAGAATCATCTATTGCTAGCTAAAATGCTTTCAATTAATATTTATGCAACTTGTTCTCATAATACGTTTTTCAGCAAAATATTTTTTAACCCTTTGGACTCCAAAAAATAATTAGATGCAAAATTATTCGCCTAATACAAAGATTTTTTTATTGCTATGAAAAATAAATATACATAATCCTTCTAAGTCAAATTTCTTAGAAAAATTAATCTGCTTCTCTTAACCTAATACAAAGATTATGTAGGCGTTTTGAACAATGAAATTTGAAAATAAATAAATAAAACGTCAAAATGATGCGCAATCTTGAATGGTGAGTCAGAGGCACCATCGGAGTGCAAAGGGTTAAGCTTCAAATTTTGATAATCATATTATTCCCTTATACTATTATATAGATCTTAAGCCGTTTTGCCCATTGTATAGATTGATGACAATGGATTTCTATAAAAATCTTAATTTCTTCATTCATCAGAACACTGAATGACTCAAACGACATTTAATATAATTTTATGCATCATTTAAACCCTTTTACTTTCTGTATGTATATGCTAACACAGAAAGTTTAGAAATTAGCTGTTGGGTCTCGATTAAAGAGGATTATTCTGTATATATAAGCCATATTTGTTTTAAATTATGATAAATTATTGAATTAATAATGTCGATAATTCAAAAAAATTGTGTAAAACTTTTTATCATACTTATTTTCCCCATAAATATCATTCACATTTATTTTATTTCATACAGGTCATATTCTGAAAATTACACTGTTCTAGGCTTAGTTCACAGACGGAATCGGCTTAACTTTTTAATATAAGTTTGAAAATCGTCATAAAAAGCTTAAAATTACCAAACACGACAGATAATTTTTTCATTTAAACATAATGTGTTTGTGTAGTTAAATTTTATTTTAATTTTATCTGAAGTTTACTGTCGGAAATTGTTAATTATTATTTTTGGAAAGAATACTTAATATTTTTTTGTATATTTAGAAAAAAAATCAACGGCAAAGAAATTGATATCATTGAAAAGATAATTCTTTTTTTTAATTTTAAAATGATGTGAAACTTTATCTTTTACGATATTTTCGGAACTCACAGCAGAAAAAAACGAAGGGAAAGTTTTTTTAATCTTTAATTTATTAAAATTCTAATAAAAAAAGATTTTTAAAAATTTGGTCGAGTAGCACATTTCTACCTTACAAAGTACTATATCCGCACGACATTTGTTAATCTTAATCTTTATCTTTATTCATAATAAAGCACAATGTCTGTGTGTGTGTCTGTCTATCTGTCTGTTGGCGGTGTACAGGCAAGACCGTTCGACCTACAGCTACCAAATTTGGTACATGTATACCTTGGAAGCCGGGAATGTGCACCTCGGAGACCTTTTTTGAATTTTTAATTAAATTTTGAATTAATTAAAAAACAAGCCAAATTTTGACGTTTTTTCGCAATAAGTTCAGAAAATATTACAGCACAAAATTGATTTTTGCATCAAGTTAAAGCTCAAATTACTAGCTTTTCAATGATACTGATGTTTTGACATAAATTAAAATTCTATTTTTAATGAGTTTTTAAACATTTAATTTAATTGCATTTTTCAATAATTTATTTCTCAAAAAATAAAAATAAAATTTTATCTTCAGGAGGATCTCAAAAAAAAAATCAGCTTTTGGTAAAATGTTGCTATTACATTTTCAGAACTTCTGATTTAAAAAGAAGTTAATTACAACCAAAAATAAAACAGAAAAACATAATTTTCATCACGTGATTATATGAAATGAAATAAATAGTAAATGTGATATTTTTTTAACAATAAATGCAAGAGAAGTTTTTTCTTGATCGTTTGTAATATCAAAATTATTAATTCAATTAAAGAATTAAAATAAATAAAAATGCAAAATAAAAATATGTTGCAAAAGCAATACGACAGTTAAAACTGAAAAAGAATTTTTAGAAAAGCACCAAACGATAATCTTCTGAGAGCGAGATTAATTATTTAAAAGCAAGAAATCTTAAACGAACTAGAAGATGACGTCATTTCAAAGAAACGACGAACAAAAAGCAATTGATATTAAGTAAAAGTAAAATATTTTTGCATTCGCGTTTTTTTTTTTAAGTTTTTAAAACAATAAGACATGTTTTGAATTGTTACTGTTACTTATATGAAGAAGATATATTGTGCAAATCAAAGAATGCGCCTTCGTGATTGTAATTTATCTCCACATTTTAATGAATCATGCGAAATAAAAACGCATCTGCTTTCAACGAAGCATACGTAATATTAAAGCTATACTGGTAAAAGCAGGTCAGCTATTTGAAAGCAGCCAGCTATTTGAATAATTATACGCAATAATTAGTAATGCAAAATTCATAAAAGCAGATAAAAATATTTTTTATCCGCATATTTCGGAGACATCAAAACTTTCTAACCTAAACAATATCATGTTCTCACATGAGAAAAAAATAAATCAACTGTCATTCCAAATTAAACATATAAAAATGTCATTTTCGGCACGTGTCTGCTTAAAATGAAACAAATATGAAACATGATATTTTTGGAAAATAAATGGATGGAAACTTTTTCTATGATATTTTATAATACATATATTACTAATCCAATTAAACAGTTTTATTTAAGGCAAATAGGGCTTAACATCTACAAGGCATCTTCTGCAATCGGATCCCAACATTTAATTTCTTAATTTTTCTGGGAGAGACATACATCTCTTAACAAATGGTCTAAGTGAAATATATAATTAGTAGATTGAGGGAAAAAAGGCTGATGTAATACGACTTTTAAATTTTTACATATATCATCTGCTCTGTGAATCATATTTAACAAAATATTCTTGATACAATAAGTCCTTAAATAAAAAAGTGGCATTTCAATCAACTAAATCAATCATCAAAGCTGATGGATCTATGAAAATTTCAATATAACTATTCGATAAAAGCTGATGATTTTAGATCACTTTATCAAGATCTCAAAGAAGCCAATCAGGGTTACATTAGAATGATTGACCTAGATTATAAAAATGATGATTGTTCTAAACTTTCAGTATTCAGAATTGAATAAATCAGCCAGATTTGATCGCAGTAGATAGGAATGTTTATTTATTTATTTAGAAGTTGAAATATTAAGAATATTTTACAAATATAAATCTATAAGACTAAAGGAATTTAAACCATAATTTTTTGAAATATATTTATAAACCTTAAAAAATGTTATTATTGAGACCGTTTATATACATCTAAAAGCAAAATTAAAAACTGAATGTTTCATTTAATCTGTGAAATGTTTGCTGTATAATTCCTTGGGATATTTTAAATTATTAAAAAAACTATAATGTTTCAATTTCTGTAGTGAACATAAAACTTCAATGTCAGACTACTCTGCTTTCAGTTCTTAGTTTTATTTAAAGACATGCTTGGATTGAGAAAAGAGGTCTTTATATTAATTTAAGTTTCTTCATTTCCACTTTAATTTAAAACTGAATTTTATGTGTACTGATAGAAAATCAGAGAGAAATGCGGGGTTCAAAGATAGGACGGCTTAAGGCCTACAAAATAGTATAAGTGAATTATATGACTATCGAAATTTGAAGCTTAAAAATATTTTGCTGAAAAACTTACAATGAGACCAAGTTATATATATAAAAAATGACTGAACCCTTTAGTCAGCATTAATATTTGCGAACCGACTGGTCGCCAAAGGTGGCTAGTTCTAAATAAAGTGGTATGTCCGGTAGACGTCCAAAACTCATTGCCATCTTCAACATAAATTGAAAGGAATTTAATCGCAATTTATTATATATATGTTAGAGGTACTTTAAAAATCTTCAAGGTTATATTACTTATTCTCTGACTTTTCTTTCTTCCGTTTATATATATATATAAGATGTTTTTATTTTCTCTTTAAAAAATTGCTTTTTTATTAAAAAATAAATAAACCTATACATTTGAAATAATTAATATTTCCCTCCCCCCTATGAAAGTCCGTTAAATTAGATATTTGATTCAAATACAATAATGTTGTAAAAATATTTATTTGATGAAGCATTTTTAAATTCGATTTAATGAAAGCAATTCATAAAATAATCTCAATATTATCTATTCTTTGAAAAATATTGAACAATACTTAGAAATATTTCGAATTTCTGGCAAAAGGGAAAGAGTAGAAAATGTATTCCATTTATTAGATAAATAAAAATCTCTTTGAATATCAAAAAGTTTACAAAATAGTTACAAAGATTTAAAAATTTTCTTCGATATTCTTTTAATTAATCTCGAATCTATTATACAAAATCAGTCACTTCGATTCCTTATTATCAGACAAAATTTTGTTCTTTTATTCTTCATATTTATTATAATTTTCAATGATTCATAACAAGGAAATACTATGTTTTTAATTTAATAAGTATCTAGCTAATGTATTGAATCCCAGTTTCAGTAAATAAAATATTTGTTCCATGAAAAGCATTTTAATATTGTTTAGAGAAGGAAATTTAATTCAGTCTAGCTATTTTTCACCATATTTTCCTTATTCTGCAATGCGGGCTATTGTATTTTATAGTTTCCCGGAATCTAGATATTTCTGGAAATCTACTGCTACTTCAAATTCGTTGAAATTAATCTTACAAGGAAAGCACATTCCTAGATTTTCAATTTCCATGAACCTACGAATACATGCAAATGCATAAATGGAATAATCTAGCGCCATCTATGAACTAAACTCAATACTTACAATATCCTATCTTAAAATCGATCTAGTATAGTCTTCATCATATGAAATCGCGAAGGGAAAATAATTTTGCCTCAATAAAACAACTTTAAGTTCTTTTATGAAAATATTGACCCTAGGATTAATAAAAAGCTCTTAGATATTGAATTATTCAAAAAAATTAATATCGAAATTCCGAAAGGTTATAACCGCTTGACATAAGTTTTAACAAGCAAGTATTATTCCGTTGTTAATTTGGTATTTCCAATATTATTTAATTTTTTTATCAATAAAAATAAGAAACAGCTTGAAACTATTTATTTTTAATAATTTTTAACTCAGAAATCAATTTAATTATAAAGTAAAATGAAGGACTCTTGAATTTGAATAAATATAAACATTATTGTTTGATAATTCAGTGGAAAAAGTTGATATTCTTTAAGTGTTTATAGAATTTATTTTTAACATATCGTGACTAAAAATCTTTTTTTAATATAAGCAATTAAAAAATAAACTTAAATGTCTGAAGTCAGAACTGCAACAACTTCAAATTTTCTAATCTTCCATGTAATTTCTAATATCATAATTAGATCACTGCTGTTAAATGAAAAAAGGAAAGTTTTTCTATTTTTCATTTAGTCTTAATAAAAATTTATGTATTTGTTTTCATATTAAATTATTATTTATTGACAGATTTAATGCTCGCTAAAAATTAAACAAATTTTTGACAGATTTAATGCTCGCTAAAAATTTTAATTAAATATTTTAAGGATTTTTTCTTAAAAGTTTCTTCGCCTTTAGTTTAAGTTATATTAATATCCCACTGTAAAGCAACATAGGGCAGTTTTGGAACGGACCTCATAATTTTGAACCGCGGTCAGAAAATTTGTTCTTTAGTTCTCAACAATTAAAACAAAATCACACGATCATATAGTAGATGAAATAACGAAATCGGTTTGAACTTCAGGACAACAATCTAATGGACAGTTAGAAAATAGGCAAAAAAAAAATGAGAAATTGTTAAATTTATCAAAAATTCTCACATTTATTATATTAGTATCTTGAAAAAGATATTTTTAAATTTTGAAATGTTATAAAATTTACTTTTTTGTGACTGTATTGAAGTAGGATGCTAAAAATCTATTTCATTTTTAATCAATCAAAACTCAAAAAAACCTACTTCGAAGTGCATAGTTCAGACCTCCAAGACATACATTTGCTAAATTTAGTATTTATAGATCACATAGTTTGTCCTAGAGAGCACTAACACACACATTTATTGTTATTTATGTTGTTATTGCATGCTGCCATTGGCCAGTAGTGCTAGACCAGGTCCATGGCTGTATGGGAAAAGATTTCAGCCTCTGTTAGTCACAAGGACCAGAGCACCTAGAGGTTGGTAGAGGACCGACTTTGCTCTATCACACATTCACTTGCACAGCCCCTTTTTATAGGGGGACCCATTCACTCATCTCACAGATAGCACTCAGAAGAACATTCATGCCCTAACCGGGACTTGAACCCGGGACACTCAAAAGACGTACTATCTCTGTGCCAGAGAGCCGGCACTATAAATCAATAGTATAGATTACAATTATATTACAGTATTAGCAAAACAAGTTTCATAATTTGAAATAAATCTTTATTTTCTTTTTAAGATATTGTTACGTTTTAGCGTAGCGGGATCGGATTGAATGGACTTTATTTGAGGACAGCACAAACAAATTTATTTACAGCTATTTACAGGTATATACAGGATGACTTGGAAAAGTAAAACTTCAGAAAACACAATTCAGCAATAATCAGTCACTTACAGCGTAAATG
>JAOUZG010016983.1:0-12629 GCA_026289955.1 Argiope argentata | reverse complement strand
CCACGTCATTATATTCCTTTATAATATTCAAAAAATAATTATATCTAGATCATATTCCTTCATAATATTTTTAAAATGTTTATAACCACGTCATTATATTCCTTTATAATATTCTAAAAACTATTATATACACGTGATTATATTCTTTTATAATATTCAAAAAATGTAAATTTATTCTTCTAACGGCCTTCGAAATTTCAAATCACCAGTGATTTAACGGAATTTGCATTTCGGATTAATCTGTCTTCAAGGTAAAGTCAAATATTTCTGTGCATTTTTCTTTCTCTTATACGAAGGAAGAAAGATTATAATCTGAAAAATATTCCAACTCGAGATTTTCACAAATCTTCACGCTTGCTTCTGTTCTATCTGTCTGAATAACACATTTTTGGAATTACGAATAACTGTAAAAAGAATAAATAAACGCTTTGAGCCGAATGGCTGAAATTTGAAAATTGAATGGTATTTGAAAACACCTGGAAAACTGTATGGTTGGCTGACCCTCGGAGTATAAGTGAAAACGATTAATACAGTGCGTAAATAGTTTAATGTAAAGCATTTAAAATACAAATTAAGCATCTAGAAACCACATCTGTAACGAAATTTGAAGACTTCCATCAAGCTTTAAAAGAAATCGATTCAATGGAAATCTGTATAGTTGACTGACTGCCGAAGTATAATTGAAAATGATAAATACATTGACTCTAGAGCTTCATGTAAAACAATTAGAACACAGTTTCAATATCTAGAGCAGTAAAAAGTCAGAAAAATATGACATGTATAAATTTTGCGCTTTTGTCGTAGTAAATTAAGCCAGCGGAAGTGGTCTCCTTGAATCTTTCTCGTATACTCCATGATAACGATGCAATCCTTTTGAATAGAAGTTTTTATACTCAGCAAGGTCACGATCGTAATAAGTGTCAGATTTTTACTGTCAGGCCCTGCCCATGAGTGTTTTGTATTTCTTAATACTGCTACGAAAACCGAGTATGTATTTTGGACACCATTTTCCGACCAATTTAAAGCCAATTTTTAATAAAGAACTACAATTTCAGTACCAAAATTCCATACCAAAATTCAGTTATCTAAACCATTGTGTTTTTTAGCAATCGTGTTTACACTCATGAATATACATAGAGAGACAATCGTTCAATTTATTGCGAAGTTTTGTGGACACTTTGATAAAAAAAAAGACTTTAAATATTAAATATAAAGATTTTATCCAACTAGCTTATAATTTTGAAATTTATCTAACATTCGGACAGACGTATAGACAGATATCGTTGGAATGGACTTCATTTAAAATTTGAAAAAAAATCTACAAATTTATTTAAGTCCAAATATTAATTTCAACAAATTATGAGTTTCCCCGCTCATAGGCAAAAAGGCACAAATAATTCCCCCAAATTATGTTTTTCGGACTCAGGGAGATATAACACATGAATATTCGTTAAAATTTCGGTAAAATTCTACTTTAGTGCGCCTCTTACTCCGCCAAAAATGTCGACACTCGCCAATTAAGACGGCTGACCATATATACAATGTTGTGAAACATTTACCAACCATATTTATTAAAATCATGAAATTTATCGAACAACATTTTTTTTAAATCTAAGAATACATCTTTAAAAAAATTGGGTCACACTTCCTGAATCTCATTCGAATTCTGAAATAATGAACTTTTGCAGAATGGCTGCATTCGTTCTATACTTCAGGCAGTAAAATTCGAACACGCGATGCTTTTAGTATCTGAAGAAGGCATTGGATAGAATTTTATAACTTAAAAAATATCCTAAATCTCCGATAAAAGTAGGAGCGGGAACCTAGCAGTTTCATTAGTAACTTAACAATAAACTTAAAGATTCTTAGAGTAACCACAACAGCACAAAGAAAAACGAAAGTTTTAAGAACAGATACTTTTCTTAAGAAAAAAAATCTGAAGGAATAAATACACTTACTTGTCTCAATTAATTATTCATCTGATCAGAGAACATTTTAGGAATTTCCATAAAAAAATTCAGTGGAACTTTTCAGAAATGCAAACGTCATCCTGTTGTCACCATATATAATCGAGATGTAAACACTGAATCTTCAAATACAATATTCCTGATAACATTTGTGATCATATGTCTGATCATCCCAATAATCAGAACACTCACAGACTAATCGAATATTCACGGGAAGAACAAGGAAAAAAAACAACAAATCGAGAAAATTTCAGTTAGAATGCCAAGGTAAAAAAATGTTAAAATGAAAAACTTTGAAACAAAGGCAAACGATTTCAAAATGCTCAAGCAATTTATTATTATTATTATTATTATTTTGTATTCTGACAAAATTCTTAAGCAAACGATTTTAATAACAAAAAAATAATTCGGTAAGAATTGAAAAATCATAAATATTATCTGTTCATTTTAAAAATAGCATTGAATTTTATAGTAACAGTAATAATAATTTTAATTATAAAACGTAATTTAATTAAATTTTTAACGGATGTTTATTTGTTGATTATTTTTTATTTTCCTTTCTTTGAAAATTGCTGCAGTAGATGTACAACACAACAAGCGAAAAGAATTGTAAACAAATCTGTATTTGGTTACTGGGGAAAAAATTCCGCTTGCTTTTCTTTTCTTTTCTTTTTTTTTGTTACCATATTTTCGATAAACTCGGAAGCACGCTAAACGAGAATTAGAATAAAACTACAAGTTCGATTTTTTTTGAAGATTACAATACTTTTTCTTTGTATATTTCTTAAACGAGAAAATAATTATGATTAGCAAGAACAAATAGAAAAAAAATCGAATCTAAACGAACATAACCCACATTCGCTTTCCCGTTCATAATCACCTTCTTAAAAGAAGATTCTTTTTTTCACTGTTTACACATTTTTTTCTACTTCAAGAAGAGGTTTCAAATTCCTAGGAATATTATTGAGATAAAGACTTTTTATATTAAATAAAAATCTAACAATAAATGATTTTTAAAAAAATTTCAAAAAGCAGAACAGATGAAATATTAATAAAATAATAAATTCACAAAAATTCAAAATTCAATTCAAAAAAATTATTTTACAGAATTCTTTTTAAAAATAATTTTACAAATAATTATAATTTAAAGTAATTTTACTTAAAAAATGTGATTCACATATTAGTTTAATTTTTAAACCAATTAATCATTTTAAATTTTCAATTGTTTTAAAACTCTTGTATAAAATGTACAACTCAACACAGAAACGAAATTAATCAAAATGATGCTATTATAATAATTCCATTTGATTATTTTGGTTAACGTATTGGGACATATCCCCAATATAAGGGCACATCAAAATAGATTTTAAACGTTCATTACTTATTTTAGAAACAGTTTTCATATATGAACTTCAATTTATTACATATATGTAATAACTGCGAGCATATTGTGTATTTAAAAAAATTGAAGGTTTACCTCTTTTCTTATACTAATGTAATTTACTTAGTAGGTATTGAATAATACTTCGTCATATCTTTAAAAAATACTTTTTTTGGTTCAATTAATTTGATTCTTTTTTGATTAAATAGAAAGTATAAAAAAGGAATTTAAGATTTTGGTTAAATCATAAAATAATATCAATATAATTTTTTTGGCAAATTTATGCGATTTCATATAATAAATTCTTTACTCACAACGAATTTATTATGTATTTATCATCTAAATATTTTATTTTTGGGATTTTCTTTATATCTTTAAACTCCATTTATATTTTTTATAATGTCTTAATTTCATTTGATTGTTAAATTTCACCCTTAATATTTAGAGTTAAAAAAACCATCATGACATTAATTTCATGCTTTGCTGATATTAATTAAAGCATCGAATGAATTAAATTAGTTCAAGTATCGAATGAATTAAATTAATTAAAGTATCAATCAATGAAATTCAGCCATAATCTTCTTAGTGTGAAATTCATAGTGTGAAATTTCAATATCAATGAAATTTCACACTATGAATTTTCATACTAACTATGTTAAGATGCACCATAAAGGCAGTAAATGAAGCAAGTAGGGTTTTCACAGAAATTCTTTTGGGGATTGGTAAGAATGTATATAAAAATCAGCGTTCTCAGTTTAAAATTTAAAAAATTAATTTTTGGATACTAATAATTTTAAAAAATGCTGCTAATAATTTATTTTAAACTCAAAATTTCTAATAGTTCGTCAAAAATATTTTTGTACACTTATTAAAGTCTTCATATCAATTTATTAATTTCCTTCTGGTTTATACATATTTCTTAATATTCTATTTGGGCATTTTTTTCCATAGCTATTGTTTAAGTTTGAGTGCTTATTTTTCATTGAATTTTATTTCACTTGTTTCATGTGCTTTTAAAGTGCTTTGAAACAAATTTTCTACTTTTTTTATCAGCAATTGTATAAGCTTATCTAGAGAAAATTTCATTTAATTTGCCAACTTATAAAAAAAGAATAATTCTATTTTTGCAGACGACTTTTCATTCATAACTTTATTCATATTCTATCAAATGGCTTCCTGTCTTTGCGCAATCTTTTTTAAAAGTTGAAAGTAGAGCTCTTCTTGGAAAGTATGAAGGTTTTCTGAGTGTATTAAAATATCATTTATCAACATAGGTTTTAAATATATTTAAAAATTAATATGTCATTAAAAAATGAGAAAATAAATCTATCGAATGATATTTAGAAATGTCAATTAGATTACATTATTATTTAGTTTAGATTGAAATTAGCTCAATTCAAGTTTTCAAACACATTTTATAATATATAATAGATACAACTGAAAAGAAAGTGAGAATTAATTTGGAAAATGAGTATATGTTCATTATTCCGATGAACATACATCTCAGTAGTCAAAATAATTATTAATTTGTATAACAATGATTTAATTAATTTGTATAACAATGATCCCCCTCTCAATATATATAAAAAAATTAAACTTCCATTCTTAATTTTTCCAACTGGCAAACAAAGTTTTGGAGCTCGACCGATTTTGAGATGAAATAACAGCTATGATGTCATAGTTCTTCGTCAACCTTTTAAAAACACATCTGCTGTCAAATAAGCTTACGTAATGAGAAAACAATACTGGTAAAAGCAGCTCAACCTTTGATAAACGCATCCGCTTTCAAAACACCATACATAATAATAATACAATACTGGTGAAAGCAAATGAAAATATTTTTTGTCCGTAAATTTCCTAAACATCAAAACCTCCTAACGAAAACAACATCATGTTCTCACATGATACATATTTTGTGTGCCTAAATAATTTCCTTATTTTATTTAATAAATAACGTTTGGAGCAAAAAGTGTAAATATTTTTTTGTAAAGAATTTCCTTATTTTGTTTAATAGAAATTGTTTTAAGTAAACATATGGTGTTTGGAAACAATGGCAATTTAACGGAAATAAAATGTCGTAAGGAAAAAGCATTTCTGCAATTAAAGTTTGCGACATAAACATGTTGAATAAACTCTAACAAAAAATTTATAAAAACACATTCATATCTGCTTAATTCTCAAGAATTTCTATTAATATATCTTTATGTTGAAAATAATTAGATTAATATAGACGCCATTTTGTTTTTAATTCCATTCAAGTGTTACCAAAATATTTTCTTAGCTGTATCTAATTATTTTTACTATCTTGGGTGAGAAGAATGTAGAAATTTTTTTTTGAATCATAAAATTTGGTTTCGAATTTTTGAAGAATACAATTGATTTAGATTACTTCGAGCCCTCAGTAATTTTCATTACACTTTTATCGGTTTATCCGAGTGCATATGAAAAAGATAATTCAAAAGTATAACGGGATGTTTTTAGATGCGAAACTTTGTAGTGTGTAATTTTATATATATGTATATATAATTGCAATATAAATATACTTATAAAATTACATACAAATATGAATTGATTTGTACCAAAATTTGGATCTGTTTCCTCAACTAGAGTAGTCTCCCAGAAACTTTCTCGCACACACTTTTTCAATGGTATTTTCATACCTCGCATAAAATTAAAAATTTTAGACTATACTGGGAAGGCTATAAATGCTCAGATTTTTATTTTCAGAATCCCGTTCGTATGTAATATGATGATACATCCATACTTTGTAATATGATGAAGAAAATGGAGGATGCATTTTGAAAACTGCCTTTGACTTATTCAAATCAAAACCTGATATAAAAGTACAATTGTAATAACATATTCCCATACCAGTTTTCATTTAACTAACTTATTATGCTTTTTAAAAATTATTTTTACATAAATGAGAATGCATGAACCGTTAGGAAGTTAATTCTTCAACAGATCTAATTCGAAGTTAATAAAAACGCATAACATCATGTAACATTCCCCGGGGAGCACATAGAAATGAGGATGGGTGTCTTCCAGCATGGTAGTTGGTTCTCGCCGCTCTGGATGGCACTCAAAAATCTGCGTAGATGACGGAACATACTTCCTTAGGGAAACGTTGTGCCGTCGCTGGTAATGTTCCTTAGGATTCAAGCACAGTTTTTTCCAGTGTTGCTGTTGAGGCGGTGAGTTATTTTACTCGTGTGCTTTCTGGTATGTTGGAGAGTCAGTGATATTAATAACATCAGATAACAAAATTGGGCAATAAATTTGATTTATTAAGTAGTTACGTTTTTGAGTTATTGCGTTTACAAGAATGAAAGCGTACAGAGCAATAACTAATGCCCCTTTTGACAAATCTAATTCAAAATTTGAGAAAACTCTTTACTAAAAAAACTAAAATTGCTTATCCAATATCATTCATTTCATTTGGAGCATTTGTGAATTTTCGGATTTACATGCTTCTAAAAGCTTAGGCAAACAGACAATCAATGTCTTGGCAAGTTCAATTCAATATTTAATACACTTTAAGAAAAGTTTGAAAATCTGGATATAGATGCACAATGCTAAGCTTACAGATGATGACTGCGCATGTGCACGATTTCGGAAGTTCAAATTTCAATTACATTTTAAATATTTTTATTTAAAATATTGCATTTGGAATTATGAAATTTGGTAGATTTTGAAGTATAATAATATAAATATGAAGAAAAAATGAAAATATTAAATAAATAAATTGGTGTGTCGGGATCCAGACCCGAACTGAAGACCACCTAAACGTGATAAATAACAGTGCGTCATTTTAACCATTCAGCCACGTATTCCTCGGTCGGCGCAGCAGTCTAAAATTCTTAATAATTCATGAAAAGTTTCAAGAGACTTGATAACAAAAGTTAGAAAATCTGGATATAAATGCACGATGCTATGCATACAGATGTGACTGCGCATGTGGACCATAGAGCTGGTATATAAATAGAGGGTGCCAGTCGTATTTTTCTTGTCTCAATACTTGTACGCATCATAATACGCGTGTTGTGTGTGGAATCAGAGAATAAAAATACCATTTTTGGCGACGTATCCGAAATCTCGGCAAACTCAAAATATGTCGCGTAATCTTTTGCTTTCCCGCCATTATAATTTCCGGTCGATTTTCATTTCCTTTAAAGTATATATTTTTCTTTTCTTGTTTAGAAATTATTTTAATAAGTAAAAACAAGTAAACTGATTTCGAAGATAATTTTTCGTTTTCAAAACATAAATATCTTAATTGGTTGACTTAAATCATATTAAATCATTTGCTTGCTTTTTTTTACATTAATTAAAAGCAATTCTTCTTCTTCTTTAAATAAATATCTTATTTCTTTTATTACCTAAAAACATCTTTGTATTTTATATTACATGTTCAAATACTTTCTGTCATTATCTCAAACAGATTTTAAAAAATACCTTTATAAAAACAGATTATAAAAGGGACATAAGTCTTTTCCCCCTTCATAATACTGTGCTTATGCATATATCAATTACTCTCCATGTTATTAGAGAGAGAGAAATGATAAAATCTTAAATTATGTATTATAGACGTCTTTTACGATTAAATTTATTATTGCAATTATTTTTTAAAGTTGGAAACCTTTTCTAATATCAATTATCTGTTGATTCTTTGTATAAAAAGAAATACCTGAAAATACTTTTATTGTGTCCCAATAAAAAGATTAAAAGAATTGCTCAGAGATTACTTATTATTTTCGAAAGTGAAAAAATCCTTATAAGAAAATCTTATACAGAATAATAAATCTACATAATTATTATTCTGTAGATTGTTCATTTTAGTAATTTTAGTGAATGGAGGTAAACAAAATTTTTTAAAAAGGAATTTAACTTCAGTCAAATCTACTTTGTTATTGATGTAAATCTAATTTTAATAAAAATAAAAATTATCTTAATTTTAATTAATAAAAATTAACCTTAGTTAACAATTGTAAATATATTCTTGTGTATTAGTTTTATAAGCATCTGGATGTGTATCATATTTAAATAAATTTCTTTGAAGATAAAATTTACAATTATTGTCCAATCGATCTTTATTGAAATCAACTTCTGATGAAAGCAATTAAGCAATTCTATTCATTACTCCAGTTTCTTTACAGAATAAAAATTACAAAAAAAGTAGTTTGGGCATGGATGAGCAACAAAATGTATATCAGATAGCAAGATCTTGACTCTTATTTTGTTAGGGTTTTACATTATTTGGAAAATGCTATATAATTCTAAATTATGATATTAGCATTAGACAAAAACATGTATTATCTAATTAAAGTTCAAGAATGTTAAGTTTTTAAAAAATACAGAGTATTTGGTGTGACTATCAACACATTTTCAGTGGCTAAATAAAGCTTATGATTCAGTTAAGAACAACTTTCTTATAATAAAATGAACCACAAATTATCTCACCAAATAATTGTTAAATGAAACATAAAGAAAATAATATTTTATTTTAAATTACAATTTCTCCATATAATTCAAATATTTTCATTTAAGATTGGAGCATTAATTAGAACAACAATTATGAGCTGCCCTGAAAAAAGAAATAGATTTCAACTATCCCGGCCTAACAATTACAATAAATAATTGATCAAAAATTATATTAGCATTGCATTTTCAACGCCAATCGATGATTCATAGCCAATTGTGACACCGCAAAAAGCTATAATTTCCCACACCAGTTGGAAACACCAATACAAATTAAAAATTTCTAATTTCCTTTATTCTACATTATTTTAATTCGAAAGTACTTCAAAATGAATCAGAAACTTCGATTAATTGCCATGTTTAATTTTAAATACATCAAACATTATGAAAATAAATAGAATCATTTAAAATAATCGGCCGAAAACATGTTAAGCCTAACCCCAACACTGTTGGAAAAAAACAAACTGAATTCGTTATTTATTTGGCGACAGGGAAACGAAGATTTTTGGCGAAAAGTTAGTTTTTAATTAATTAACAAAATTTATGAACTAATATTTGAAAAATCTAAATTAAAATCAAACGTAATCCACAACAAGTTGTAAAAAAATTAGTTGAACTTGATTGGATGAATAAAAAGTATGTTTATGTAATAATCTTTATATAAACTCCTGTATTGGCGAGAAAAAATCCCGCCAATCTTTCAGCCAACCGCTTGCAACACATTCGAGCTTAAAATAAAGCAAGTAGCAAAATAAAATGCAGTTCTATCAGTTTAAATGAACCTTAATGATAAGTTAAATAAATTAAATACAATAAGTAAACCAAACTATGAAATATTATTAAGTTATAACAACAAAATCACTGAGTGATCGTGGGTATGAAATTTTAAAATGAATTTAAATGGATATAAAAAGAATATGTTGTATTTTCTATACCAGTGAAATGACAGAGAACTGTCCATAGAAGCTTTTTCTTTGCATCCAATTGCACAGCAATTGCTAATCGGGGCTTAAATAAGCTTTACAGTTGAACATTTAAAATCAAGAAAAGATCTCCCATTGAAATATAAATGGGGAATGGATGATACGGTTATAGTGAATACAAATTCTATACACACAGCACGTGTTTCTATCTTGTCCCACGGCTTAGTAGGGTTGCACTCCCTCTATTAGTATACCAGCTCTATGATGTGGACTAGGTTGGAAGCTCAAATTTATATTACATTTTCAATATTTTTAATTAAAATATTGCATTTGAAATTATGATATTTGGCAGAGTATGAAGCATAATAGTTTAAATATGAAGAAAAAAATGAAAATATTAAATAAATAAATTGCTGTGTCGGGATCCAGTCCTGAACTGAAGACCATCGAAAAGTGAAAAAAAAAACAGTGTGTTATTTTAAAGATTCAGCCACGTATTCCTCGATCCTCGCATCAGACTAAAATTCTTAATAAATCATGAAAAGTTTCAAGACTCTTGATAACAAAAGTTAGAAAACCTGGAAATAAATGCACAATGCTTAGCTTACAGATGATGCACGAGGCTGGTAGTTCAAATTTCAATCACATTTTCAATATTTTTATTTAAAATATAACATTTGGAATTATGAAATTTGGTAGATTTTGAAGTATAATAATATAAATATGAAGAAAGAAAAAGGAAAATATTAAATAAATAAATTGGTGTGACAGTATCCAGACCCGAACTGAAGACCACCGAAAAATGAAAAATAGCAGTATGTCTTTTTAACCATTCAACCACGTATTCCTCAATCCTCGCACCAGACTAAAATTCTTAATAATTCAAGAAAAGTTTCAAGAGACTTGATAACAAAAGTTACAAAATCTGGATATAAATGCACAATGCTAAGCTTACAGATGATGACTGCGCATGTGCACGAGGCTGGTAGTTCAAATTTCAATCACATTTTCAATATTTTTATTTAAAATATTTCTTTTGGATATATGAAATTTGATAGATTTTAAAGTATAATAGTAGAAATATGAAGAAAAAAATGAAAATATTAAAGAAATAAATTGGTGTGTCAGTATCCAGACCCGAACTGAAGACCACCGAAAAGTGAAAATTAACCTTGTGTCATTTTAACCATTCAGCCACGTATTCCTCGATCCTAACATCAGACTAAAATTCTTAATAATTCATGAAAAGTTTCAAGACTCTTGATAACAAAAGTTAGAAAATCTGGATATAAATGCACAATGCAAAGCTTACAGATGATGACTGCGCATGTGCACGAGGCTGGTAATTCGAATTTCAATCACATTTACAATATTTTTATTTAAAATATTACATTTGGTATTATGAAATTTGATAGATTTTGAAATATAAGAGTTTAAATATGAAGAAAAAATGAAAATATTAAATAAATAAATTGGTTTGTCGGGATCCAGACCCAAACTGAAGACCACCGAAAAGTGAAAAATAGCAGTGAGCCATACTAACCATTCAGCCACGTATTTCTCGATCCTCGCATCTGACTAAAATTCTTAATAATTCAAGAAAAGTTTCAAGAGACTTGATAACAAAAGTTAGAAAATCTGGATATAAATGCACAATGCTAAGCTTACAGATGATGACTGCGCATGTGCACGAGGGTGGTAGTTCGAATTTCAATTACATTTTCAATATTTTTATTTATAATATTACTTATGGAATTATGAAATTTGGTAGATTTTGAAGTCTATTAATATAAACATGAAGAAAAAAATGAAAATATTAAATAAATAAATTGATGTGTCGTGTTTCAGACCCGAACTGAAGACCACCGAAAACTGAAAAATAACAGTGTGTCATTTTAACCATTCAGCCACGTATTACTCTATCCTCGCATCAGACTAAAATTCTTAATAATTCATGAAATGTTTCAAGACTCTTGATAACAAAAGTTAGAAAATCTGGTTATAAATGCACAATGCTAAGCATACAAATGATGACTGCGCATGTGCACGAGGCTGGTAGTTCGAATTTCAATTACATTTTCAATATTTTTATTTATAATATTACTTTTGGAATTATGAAATTTGGTAGATTTTGAAGTCTATTAATATAAACATGAAGAAAAAAATGAAAATATTAAATAAATAAATTGATGTGTCGTGTTTCAGACCCGAACTGAAGACCACCGAAAACTGAAAAATAACAGTGTGTCATTTTAACCATTCAGCCACGTATTACTCTATCCTCGCATCAGACTAAAATTCTTAATAATTCATGAAAAGTTTCAAGACTCTTGATAACAAAAGTTAGAAAATCTGGTTATAAATGCACAATGCTAAGCATACAAATGATGACTGCGCATGTGCACGAGGCTGGTAGTCCGAATTTCAATTACATTTTTAATATTTTAATTTATAATATTACTTTTGGAATTATGAAATTTGGTAGATTTTGAAATCTATTAATATAAATATGAAGAAAAAAATAAAAATATTAAATAAATAAATTGGTGTGTCGATTTTCAGACCCGAACTGAAGACCACCGAAAAGTGAAAAATAATAGTGTGTCATTTTAACCATTCAGCCACGTATTCCCCGATCCTCGCATCAGACTAAAATTCTTAATAATTCATGAAATGTTTCAAGACTCTTAATAACAAAAGTTAGAAAATCTGGATATAAATGCACAATGCTAAGCATACAGATGATGACTGCGCATGTGCACGAGGCTGGTAGTTCGAATTTCAATTACATTTTCAATATTTTTATTTATAATATAACTTTTGGAATTATGAAATTTGGTAGATTTTGAAGTCTATTAATATAAACATGAAGAAAAAAAA
>JAOUZG010016911.1:0-26013 GCA_026289955.1 Argiope argentata | reverse complement strand
GATAAACTGAAAGAAAACAATTTTTCCTTATTTTAATGGAGTAAATTTCTACTGTTATTAGTTGCATTTCGAAACCTGGAATGGAATGAAAGAAGTTGATATCATGAATAGAGTAAATTCAAACTAATTTAAAAATTGAAAGAATATTAAATTAAATTTATTAATAGAAAAATCAAATTAGCTATTTTATAATTAATAATTATAAATTTTTAGTTAGAAAATTAGTGAAGAAATAATCAATTTTTTGATTAAAACTAATAATTTACATTTATTATATATTGTAGATGATCAATGTTTTTCTATTGTTTTGATCAATTTTTATAAAAATTAGTCTTAATCAATAATTTGAAAGGAAATATATTTTGTTTAGAAAATTGACTACAAATGAGTTATAAATGTCTTAATTTTAATTATTTAATTATGAAACTACCAAAAAAATCATAAAGAAATCCTTTTTTTTTTCTTAAAATTGTGTAAATGCAATAAAGAATAAATAAAAAGTATTTTTATGCTTCATTGGCAAAGCACAACGATCTTCTATGAAATGAATTTTAGTAAATGAGCAATTTATCATAAATATTAGACATGCAATATCAGTCACTATTGTTTAAAAGAGTTATAAATATATCATATGAATTCGAAAGATTTATTAACAATTACATATCGTTTTTCAAACAACAATTGCTTGAACATTTTCTGGGAAGAAACAAAGAAATATAATATCCTACATCTTATGAATTATAAAGAGCTATTCATTGGAAATTGTAATTATCGTTCTGATAGGACAGTATATAGCGACTATTAGCATCTAATTTACCCGTTTAATGGCTTCCATATATTTACTGCGTTGATGAATATCGAAACTGTTACAGTTTTGCCTCAAGCATGATTATTCTTCTTGTCACGTTTCAACTGAAATGTTGGATTCTAACACAGTTCTTAGAATCTTTTAAGTTCAAAGAACTTTTTTCGAAAAAATATTGCGAGATTAGTATTATTTTTTTAAATAAAAGAATATTTTTATGTTGCACGCAAACATGAAAGTTGTTAGAAAGATATCGATTGGAAAGGTGTTGTTATATTTTGATATAACTTTTTTCAATTCATAAAAAATGGAAGAAATTTATTTACTTGTAATAAATTTTGAAATTTTCTCTATCCGCAATATGTACTGATTTGTTATGGTTTTATTATTGTCAAAGTAAATAACCTAGTCAGCCTAGTTTTAAGATGTGTTATAACATCGCTTCATACCTTTTGGCTAAATGACAAGGTTTAAAATTACACAATTATTTCTAAAAATTGAGAATTCAAAAAAAAATCTTTTCATATGTAACCATCCTCCCCTTCTCTCTTCTTCAAATGTATGTTTCTAAGATCCATCATAGAATCAAACATTTTAATATGGACTAATTGCCTAAATTATAAACCTCTTTTATTTCAATATGGTGTGCGTGTGTGAATGTGAGCTTGCGTGTGTAATAATTTAGAAAAAATAGACGAACAGAGATAAATATTGAAAACTCCTCATTACATATGAAATTCTCATAGAAATCATAGAGAAACACACACATAAATAAAGTTCTTGAGAATCTGTAATATTGATTTTGGCAATATTAGTCTCTTACTGTTTATAGAGGTATATAACTATTCTTAATGAATGCTGAATGGATGAACCAGATTTTGATTTTAATTTTTTTTAAATCAATGTTCTGGAAAATTCCACAATTTTGGTTTACCTGTCTACTAAAAGCCGAAATACTTGGAGTTTTCTTAAAATTTCCATATCCTGTCGAAAGGATGTGAAAGGTGAAACACTCATACGAGGCGGAATCACACTTTATTTATGGATTGCAGCTGGTGAAATGAACTTTAATCTCTTCTTATGGGCTTCTTCGCTTTGTGTAGGTGTGTTTTTGATGTCTGGAAAGGCTGTTTTTATTCTTTTTCTAAAAAAAAACACTTTTTGTAACGTTTAGATTTTTGGCTTTGCTGTTTTCTTATGGATTAATAAAGAGTCTATACCCATTGCCAAGCTTTTGATCTTATTGCACCGAAAGAATTTGCACGTCAATATTTAAATTTACTTAAAGAGATCTATGAAGTTTAAAATGTTTTCTTTTTAATTTACATTTAAATTATATAAATATATTTTAAAGGTATTACATTTCAAATATGCTGCGTATGTTAATATTTTACTTTAAATATCTACCAGTGAAGATAAATATACCTTATTAATATACCAATATTCAACAATACAAGACAGTCAGATCTGTTGTTCAGATATGTTTTTATTTTGAAAAGTTGCGCAGTAAAAACAAGTTTATATTTGGCTTTAATCACAGAAAAAAAAGTATTATCTCTATTTGAAGAAAAATATCACAGTATTAAAAAAATACTGCATTTCTTCAATAGAAAGCTCTTTGAAAATTTTTACGACGCAATTTAAACTTCAATTGATTGATATTAAACTTGTTACTTACATATAACTTTTAGAATGTCATTTTCGGTATATCATTACCTTTTTTTTCTTTATATGGAACGAAAATGATTATTTGGCTACTTCAAAGATTCTCCTACTGTAATTTTTTCATTCTTTTTCTCCGAGGATAAAGATCAAACATTACTGATAAAGAGAGGCTAAACCTTTGATCGTTTAAGTGGCATAAACAGAGTGGGTTTTTTTTCCATTTAATTTGTAGTTTGGGATTTCATCTTCTGAGAAATCCATCTTCTTTTCACGTTGCAAAAAAAAACAATTTCCCTTTGAAGCTTTAGAAGAAAATGTTCAGAATCGACTAAAAAGTAAGCTAATTTGAAGTCATTTAATGTACGGATAAATGTTATTGAAAAGTGCCGCATATTTAGCAAGTATAACAATCGCTATAAATGTATATCATAAAAAATTGCAGGGTATTCAAATTAAAATGCATATCTGTGAAGAAAGCAATTTTCAAAAGAAATTGTAAACAGAAATTTAGTGCTATTTTATTTACATTGAATTCAGAAAGCTGTGAAAAATGATTTCTCATGAGATCAGCAATGAAAGTTATTTTGCAGAAAATAAAATTTTTGTAAGGAAAAATAAAATTGTATTCGAAATGTCATTTTCTTCTACTCACATTAAAATAGAGGATAAAATAATCTTGCTACTGTGTTAGGATATTTTTACGAAAATTTCAGATATAAATAAACACATCTTAGCCATAGAGAAATTCTTCTAAAATCATATTGAAGTATTTTTAATTACTGAATTTAAATTTTGTGATAATTATCGGGGTATTTTTATGACTTTTTTAGGGATTTATTATTAAAAATGTTAAAATACACATTTATAGTTTTTTTTTAACTTTTATCATAAAAGAGGTAGAAGAAAATTATGAAGTAAATATATAACATTTAAATGCTGAAAGTGCTTTGATTTTTTATTATTATTTCGTAGTGAAGAATGTTATGAACTCAAAGATACTATATTGAATGTTTAAGAAAAGGTTTTTCTAAATTTTCTACATAATTTTAGAAATATGTTATCTTGGTCCAAAGCCCAGCGATAAGTTGCATTGCTGTCTAATGTTTAAATGTTAGTATTACTTTATACTCACCTTATGAACCATCACAACAACTGCAAAATATTTTTAAATAAATATTTTGTTTATTGTGTAATCCAGAAACTGCAAAACAGATACAAAGATTTTTGA
Source organism: Argiope argentata (assembly GCA_026289955.1). Classification (NCBI taxonomy): domain Eukaryota; kingdom Metazoa; phylum Arthropoda; class Arachnida; order Araneae; family Araneidae; genus Argiope; species Argiope argentata. The sequence continues at coordinate 22,315 of JAOUZG010016911.1, read as the reverse complement.
CTTAGATTTTAATAAAAGATATGCACTGAGCCCTTAACTTATGAATATTTTTGTAAGAAAATTTAACAGAAAATTGGAATTTCAAGAAAAATATTTTTAATAATATTAAATCTTTAAAAAATGAAGTAATATAAGTATAAAACTGAATATAAGTATAAAATGAATATTGATATAAAAAAGATATAATAATGAATCTATGTATAAAATGAATATACATAAGTATAAATGTGAATATAGTTATAAAAAGAATATAATGAACATAAGTTATAAAAAGAATATAATGAACATAAGTTATAAAAAGAATATAATGAACATAAGTTATAAAAAGAATATAATGAACATAAGTTATAAAAAGAATATAATGAACATAAGTTATAAAAATGATAATTTCCTAAACAAGGAGTGTAAGAAGAATGTAATATCAGTATTATAAATGTAGGATGAGGTTATAGTCCAATAACAGCAGGGTTTTGCAATAGATATTTTAATAGAAAACGACACGGGACAGGTACACAAACATTTAGATTAAACGATAACAAGAAGAATAGTGGTAAAACAGAGATAGTTGAACAGCATCATATTGTCAGCTTCTCTCAGCAGCACTTCAACTGAACGTCAATCGCCAAGCTATTCTGAGCTTCAAGTGACTGGGTTTTTATAGTGCGTCCGCGCTCGTACTAAGGCAATGCCATCTGTGCATAGCCGGGAAAGACACGTCATGCTACAGGCCGTCCTGACAATTTCAGCAGTCCACAGCGGGGAGGTTATGTAATGAAGAATCTACAAAGACAAAAAATACAAGACAGACAAAGAACGTAGACATAAACACAAAATAAAAAATGTCTCTGAATAAAGCAGCGAGTGAAGTGTCAGGTTATTCTGCTTCAGAGTTTCATATGATCAGCTGCAGTGGAAGTAGAGTTTGGTCCATCATGCTGGCCAATTTTTCTGACTTCATATCGGTTATGAGGTTTAACTTTTAATACTTCGTATGGTCCAAAAAATTTAGGACGTAGTTTCAGTCCAGGACCGAACTGGGTACGTCGTATTGCTACTAAGTCACCTGTTTTATACTGATGAGCAGTCTTACGGTTCTTGTTGTAAGTGCGTCGATTTTCCTCTTGGATTTTCAGGATGTTTTGTTTAGATTCGTTTCTGAGTTTCTCGCGATCTGTAATAAAATAGTGGATGCTTTCCTGTTCGAGAAGCTCAAGGATGTGTAAATCTTGTTTTGTTCTTAGTTTCACACCGGTTAAAAGCTCAAAGGGTGTGGTTTGTGTGCTTCTTGAAACTGTAGAATTAAGAGTCTGTTGAACTGCTGGGACGAATTTATACCATTTAGTGGGGTGTTCAATCGAACGTTTGGCCAAAACTGAAATAATGGTGGCGTGAATTTTTTCTACTTGTCCGTTACCTCGAGGAATTCCGGTTGTAATAGTCAAGTGTTGAATTTTTTTGGTTTCGCAATATTCCCGAAATTCTTTGGATGTGAATGCACTTCCTTTATCAGTTAGAATGCGATGCGGATTTCCAAATGTTATTTCTTGTTGTTTACTAGGGCGATGCACAATTTTATAGTTAAAATCTTCTAAAAACAATGCCCATCGAGCAATTTTGGGTGTTAGCTGTGCTTTGCTCATCGTTTTTTGGAATGCTGCACAGTCTGTTACAATTTTAAACTTAGGACCTATCAAGTAGTTACGAAATTTTTTAAGAGCTTCGATAATGGCCAATACTTCAAGTTCATAACTCGAGTAAGTTTCTACTTGGGGTGATGTTTTTTTACTCATGTAGTGAATGGGATGAAATTTAATCGTTCGATTGTTGTAGGAGAATTGCACCGTATCCGAATTTGCTGGCGTCAGTGTGTAGTTCTAATTTTGCACCCTGTCTGTAAATGTACAATACAGGATTTTCAGAAAGTTTTTTCTTCAAAGTTGCAAACGCTAAGTGTTGTTCGGGACCAAAATAGAATGGTGTATTAGCACGCAATAAGTCGCTTAAAGGTTTGGCTATAATTGCATAATCTTTAATAAATTTTCTGAAGTAGACCGTGAGTCCGAGGAAACTTTGGACTTGTTTCACATTTTTGGGCTGTGGGAAATTCTGAACAGCGGCGGTTTTATCTGAAGAAGGACTGATTTTACCATCTTCTATTATGTAACCGAGAAAGTCAATTTTAGATTTCAAAAATTTACATTTTTTTCAAATTTAGTTCCAATCCGTATTCCGATGCTGTTTTTAATACAGTGGCTAAGCGCTATATACCTTCACGCTCATTAGAACTGGGAATAATGATGTCATCCATATAGATGATAATAATACCTTCTCTAAGCAAATCACGAAATACATTGTTGATAAATCGTTGAAAAATACTTGGGCTGTTGCAAAGGCCAAATGGGACTTTGTTAAATTCATACTGGGAATCGTGTGTTACAAATGAGGTATATTTCTTACTGTCCTCCTCCATTTCCACATGGAAGAATCCATTTTTTAGATCAATGGTTGAGAAAAATTTACCTGTATGCAATTGGTCAAGAACATCTTCAATTTTGGGTAAGGTAACCGTTTTTGCATTGAGCTTACGGAAGTCGATGCAAAGGCGTAAATTACCATCATTTCTTTTACATAATACTAGTGGAGAACAGAAATCGGAACAACTGTTTCTAATGATTCCTTGGTTTAACCATTCGGTTATTTGTTCATTTACTTTCTGTTTTTCAGAGAAAGAAAGTCGTCGACCACGTTGGCAAACGGGAATTTCATCTTGAAAAACAATTCTCATCTTTAATTTAGTATCTTTAATTTTATTAGGTTTATAACTAGTAATCAAAGCAGACAATTCTCTTCTAATATTTGGGTCAATAAAATGAGTTAAATCAAAAGGGCATTCATCCATGACATTAACATGAAATAGGAATTGATCATCGTCATCATTATTAAAACGAATTCCGTCTTTATCAAAAGTAAATTGAGTTTGTTGCAAAAAGTCAATGCCAATAATTACATCAATAGGAAGAATAGAAAGAGTAGACACTTTGAGAACATGAATGGTTGTAGGAAGGTTAATGTTTTGAATAGTAATCGAATCTTGGAAGGAACCGATACTTTGAACTTTACCATGGTTTATTCCTGAAAAAGTTGTTTGGGAAGTGTTCAATGATGGGGAACCAATTTTAAAGTATGTTTCTTCGTTGATAATGGTTGCTTGCGAGCCAGTGTCGCAAAGAGCAGTTAGTGAAATATCATGAAGTGTAATTGGGACAAGCATGGGATTTTAGGAAAAATCTTGCACAGAAATTTGGCTTACAGTTTTCTGAGAAGTAGAAGCTTTAGGGTTGGATTTTGATTCAAAGTTCTTAGGGTTTTTTTGGGCAATTAGCGTGAACATGACCGAAATTTTTGCAGCCATAACAAAGCTTGCCTTGTGGTTTATTCGTACAGATGGAACTCCTGTGACCTTTCAAACCACAGGAGAAACAAGTTAGAGGTGGAGAACGTTTTCGATCAAATTTTGTAGAACGATTTGCGTCAAAAGTAGAATCATATTTTCTGTTACTATCATGTCGAATAGATTTTGAAGCGCTGAACAGTTTCTCATAGATTTTTAATTTTTCCTTAAATTCAGAAATTGACTTGTATCCGTACAAAATAATTTTGTTGTTAGTCAAATCTGGAATACCATTAATCACGTATTCAATGAGAGAAGAATCGTCAAGAGAGCCTTTATGAGCCAAATCTCTCATAGCTAAAAAGTATTCTTGAAGTGTTTCAGATGGTTTCATACGTCGAGATTCCATTAATTGGTGTAATTGGATGCTATTTATTTTATCCGAAAATTCATCGAGTAAGTGTTATTTCATTTGTTCCCAAGTAGTAATACCACGAATGGATCGCATTAAGGTCAAAGCAGGACCTGCCAAACACTTCTTAACAAAAACAAGTTGATGAATGGGAATAATTATTTGGTGTAACTTGAAAATATCTTCGACATCAGAAATGAAAGTTTCGACATTGTAACTGTCCTTGGATGAAAAAGGTTTAATAAAATCTACAATGTCTTTTAGACTAAAAGCCTGGAAAGAATTTACACCAGTTCTCTGCATTTCAATAGAAGAAGTTTGATCCGAATCAACCGAGGGAACGGAAGTATCACGATTAGTATTAATTTGCAACGATAGCTTAGCATTTCGCGAATGTGTGCAATCGGTTACGTCAGTTCCAAGGGCAGCTTCTGTGTCAAGGTCATCTATTTCGCTTACGTCACTAGTTTCGGTTTGCAAAAACGAGAAAACACTCAGCGATTTCAAAATGGTATCGCAGCATGAATCGGCATCAGCTGAAAACTCTAAATGAAGTAAGTTACAGATAGCAATCAAATCTTTAAAAGTGAAATCTTTGAGGATCCTTGTTTTTGTTTCATCAAACCGAAAATCAGGTTGAAAACCAGAAAATTTCCTTAATCGGGAACGATTTTGTCTATCACCCTCTTCATTAAATATTAATCGATGCAAAAGTTTAATATGGCTAGTGCTACCAGTTTTCAGGGACTGGGCTATTTTTGGAAAATCATTTAACGTAGCCATAATTCCAAATTAGAAAGAACTTATACACACAGAAAATGTATACTCAAAATTTTAAATAATAAATCAAATGCGAAGTGTAATAAAAATATCGAAACTGCAATTCTATATTACTTCAAAACCAAAACAGTTGTAATAGAATAAAGTTATCTTCACATTTAAAAGCACAGTTCAATATTAATTCTGAAAATAAATTCTTAATATCAGCTTTCAAAAAATAAAAAAATAATACTTCAATTCGAATGTTTACATTCTGAATATTATTAATCAAAGTTTCGTTTGCGCCGAAAACGGAAGTTATGGCGGATTGTTTTAACGATGACCCTCTGTTTCGTCTTTAAAACAAAACCAATAACTCAATGACTCGCCAAGTTATAATTATGCATCTGATAATTATTCATCAAATATTAATTATTCACATCAAAGTTAATTATTCATCAACATCAAGTAGAACTAATCATCGAATCCACAGTTCCGTTTTCATCAATATTTCATCATACTAAAAACTTAACATCAAAACTTCGGAAAAGGAAGTCATCAAATTTTATATTCCATCAGACTTAAAAGAACAATCCGTCAACCATCTTATGTTGCTTCAATTTTTCAATCATCAAGTACGAAAATATTTTGAAAATAACTCACCCAGTTGCTGTCAAAAGATGATCCATGTTTGGTGTCTAGGGTTTTCAAAGTCCAGAGCCGGTCGAGGCCCCATGTAGGATGAGGTTATAGTCCAATAACAGCACGGTTTTGCAATAGATATTTTAATAGAAAACGACACAGGACAGGTACACAAACATTTAGATTAAACGATAACAAGAAGAATAGTGGTAAAACAGAGATAGTTGAACAGCATCATATTGTCAGCTTCTCTCAGCAGCACTTCAACTGAACGTCAATCGCCAAGCTATTCTGAGCTGAAGACTGGTGCAGTTAAAGGAGAGCCCGCTTCAATCAGAAGCTATCTCCTGTCGTGGTGGAAAATTGACGAAAATTAGACATGGCTCTTGTTGACTGCCAGGGACTTGTTGAAGACATGGTGTTGCTTCACCTCAGAGAGCAGAGGGAGCGACTGAAGTCGCTGGTGAAGAGCAAAAGGTCTGGGCCCCTCGAGAGGGGTGGTGGTGAGGAGGTAAAGTGTCGGAGCCAATCAGAGAGAGCTAGTCGTAGATGGAGAAAAAGTCTGTTTTTGCTTCAAAATTGTCGGCAAAGTTGGGATAATCCTTTGATCGTGATTAGCGAATCAGGAGAGTGGGAATTGAGGTGAAGTTTAGTCAAGGAAGTTAAGCCAGAAGAGCATTGATCAGGATCAATTTCCTTTCTTCTTTATCAGTTGTTTTCCGAAGGTTTCTTGCTGCGTTGATTATTTCGGGGAATTCTTTCAGTAGTGCTTTTAGTTCTCTTAGGGCTTCAATAATTTCTTTAAATTCATTCATCTCAATTTTTCCAGTATTCTCAGGTGGAGTAGGGATTTTTGGGTGGCGGTGTTTGTCTTGGATGCTTTCTTGGCTATTGCTGGGGGTCGGAGTATTGGGAACATCTTTAAGTGCTTCAGCAAAGGATTTTCTTTGGGTTGTGGGTCTTGTGGTAGATGGATAATTTCTGCACCCTTTCCAGGAGGCTAGATGTCCTTTTTCCTTGCAATTAATGCAGACGGGATCAGGAATTTTTTCTTTGATCGGGCATTGTTGGGTGGGATGATTCTCGTTGCATTTTATGCAGCGCGGCCTGCATTTGCAGTTCCGCGCGCTGTGATAAAAACCAGCACAGTTATAGCACATGGTAGCTTTATTTGATCTTCTATAGCTTTCGATGTGGACTCGGATGTATGCTATGGACTTGATGTTGTAGATATTTGGGCTATTTTTGGTCTTTTTAACTTCAAGTAGAAAAATGGGGTGCAGGGTTTGAATTCGAAAATTTTTGAGCTGTGATATTCTTAGGATGCTGAATTCTTTTTGTTCCAGTTCTCGCTTGATTTCTTCTTTTTCAAAGTTGCCTGGGAGTCCTTTGATGATAATCTTTAATGGTCTTTCAGCTGGGTGTTCGGAGAGTATGTATTCTTTTTTCTGTGTACTTAGGATTTCCAGAATTCCGTCTCTGTCCGCTTCAGTTTTCGGGGAGATTCGGATGAATCCTCTTACATATGCATTTTCAGTGTTGGGGTATCTTTTTGCGATTTCTTGTAGAGTGATGTTGTAGTCTTGATCCATCTTTAAATTAATTGCAGGGACGTTGGGTGTGATTTCCGGGGGTTGAGTTTCAAGAGCTTGATATTTGTTCTGGGTGATTATTTCCTGGGTTTCAGTTGAATTTTTCCTCTTGCAGGCGTGTTTTTTGTCTACTTCCTAGAATGGAATTTCCAGTTCCATGGCGTCAATTTCGGGATGGGGGGTTGTATGTAAATTACAGTCCTTTAGCAGGCATGGGCTAACATCTTGTAGTTGTTCCTCCATTTTAAAAATCTGATTTTGAATTTCTTTAAATTTGTCAAGGTCCTCAAGATATTGTATAGTATGCTCCATATTGTTACTTCTCATCTGAGACAGGGTTACTTCAAATGATTTTAGAATCTCCTTCTTTTGTTTAATCATCTCTACAAGATTAAGGATAAAGTTGCAGCGGTTTTTGTTCCCGTCGTGGGGTGCGCAGTTTTTCTTAATACATGGTTTGGCTTCTCTAAGCCTCTTCTCATGTTTTTCGATTTCACTCTCCAACGATTTAATTCTTTTCGGAATATCAGAAGGTGAGTAGCCAGATCGGCGAAGATAATCAGTATGCAGAATGTTAGGACTTTTCAGTTCTTCCAATTCTTTTTTATGGCTTTTAATCGCCTGGTATGAGCTTTTCAAATGAGTGCAGTGCCTAACGTATTCGCGCTGGAATTCACTAGGATTATAGTATTCATCATGACTACGTCTCGAAGATCCTCTGCTAGATAGCGAGTCTACAGAGCGTCCGTCCTCCTCCATGGCTGAGGACCGAATTTTTTGACATGAAAATTTTGCCAAGCTATTCTGAGCTTCAAGTGACTGGGTTTTTATAGTGCGTCCGCGCTCGTACTAAGGCAGCGCCATCTGTGAATAGCCGGGAAAGACACGTCATGCTACATAAATGGTTCAAAAATTAAGAATATTAAGAAGAAGAAAATATTTCAATATTTTTATGAAGAACCACTTTTAATACAGTAATGTATTTTAAGGTATTTTTCTAGAAAGATAAGTTCATGCGCGTGCAATGAATTATAGTATTATTGGCTCAGGTGCTTTGAAGGGGAATTGATCTTGAATATAATTAGAGTAATAAATATATAGGTTATAAATTTTTGTACATGCGATATAGGACTACTAAGAAATAAATTACCCATTTCAGATGGCTCTAAAATACGTTCTGTTGGTCCAAATAAGATAGAATATAAGCCACGGCTTATCCAAATAATACACTTTACATTTATTAATTAAAAATGCATTACAAAAATTCTCCAATAAATGACGATGTATCACAAATGCCATTTATTTGAAGATACTGAAAATGTGAAGCATAATTTACATTACAGTACGTGTCTATTACCATTTTTCTTTGGATAAAAAGAAGGCGGATTTTGAACGAATATAAGCTTGTTCGCCATGCGCAAGTAGCAAGAAAACGTGCTACTGGTGAATTTTTTTTCTCAGAACCAACTAAATTCCGTTGCAGCTATAAAGGAATTTCGTCGCATGAAGCAGATACGAAGAAACAAAATGACTCCAGGTACCCTTAGAAAAATAATACAATAATCTGAAGAAAAAAAAACTGCAGAACTTGTCATTTTTCCAGGAAGGATGAAAAGAAATCTCGTCTTCAGGCATCTAGAATTTTGAGACCTCTTTAGTTAAAGCTAGCAGACAGTCGCCGCATAATAGAGTTAGCTTGTGAGTTGTCTCCTTGTTTTGGATATGCCAAATTCAAGTGTAAAAAAATCATGCCAGATTTTGTATTTTTATCCATGCAAAATCAAATCTGTGCCTCTGCTGCGGAACAGGGACTTTGAGCTCTTTAAAAATTTTACACTTCGGTTCCTTTCTCGAAGGTTTATTTACACAACTTAGCTACGGAACATTCAGTGGAGTGATGAGGCCCACTTTTGTCTCAAGTAAACACCCACTTGTGTCAAATTTGGGCAGAAGAAAACCATAAAATTATCCAAGAACAACCTTCGAAAACTGAAAAAAAAAGATTGTAAAGTGTGGTTTGACTGCTATCATTATCATTGAGTTTTTTTATTTCTTTGAAATTATAGCTTCAAATGGAATCCAAACCTGTTCTGTCACAGGAAAACGATACTGCGAGATGCTGAGGGATTTCGTAATTCCAACTCTTCTACAGTAAGGATGTCTTCAAGACATCATTTTCATGCCGAATGGTGCCCAACCTAATATTGAACATCGTTTAAAGCAATTATTAATACAATATATCACAGAATCACGAGTTAGCAGTCTCCTTATCCCAATAGCACGACCTCTTTGTTCACCTAACACCTTTTAGTTGTGGGGTTGTTTGAAGGACAATATATATCGTCGAAGGCCATCATCTCTACCTCATCTCAACATGCGCTGCCATATTCTCAATATCCCGGCAACCTCCCTAAGATGATACGTAGAAAATATGGCTCCCATATTCGAGCACATTGCTGAAATTGAAGGGAAAATGTTGAACTATTTTTATTTTACTTTATTTAACAATTACAAATCATATTAAAGAGTTTAATGTACATTACAAATGTACCTAACTGAAAAATTTTATACTATTTTTATTCAATAAATATAAAAGTGCATCATCACAATAATCTGCAGTTCATGTTTTATCTCATTGTACCAATATAAAACAATTTAGAGCTTTCTAAGAGGGATACTAACACTCATGTCCATAAATTAAAGATTGTTCAAGCTCAGGAAGAGAAAGAATCAGAAGAAAAACAAATGCGATTTATTTGTAAAGCTCATTTATTAAACAAAAAGTAAAAAACAAGAAAAAAAGGCTACATATTTGATATCATTAAAAAAAACTGCAATTTTTGCTCATGGGAACAAATTACAAAAAGAAAAAAAGAACTATTTCCAAAACCCAATATTACATGGTCGGTATGAGGGTTAATATATATGTCTTCCAGGCGTAGCAATACAGTCCGTACAACGTATAGGCTTTCAGATTGTCAAACTATCGATATGATCCTGGGAAATATTATATCACTTATCGAGTAATGCTCTCCGAAGTACCGATCGTCATGTGGGAGGTGGTTGACGGGCTGCAACTCGTCAGTCAAGCATGTCCCATACAAGATCTACTGTATTCAAGTCCGGTGAGAATGCTGGTCAGTCCATACAGGTGATATCCTACGCTTGAAGGCATTCTTGTCAGCTGTTTGCATGGGGAGGGTGGTGATTGTTATCCCCAAACATGAATTCTGCGCCCAATAATGTCCCTAAACAAACGTATATGTTGTTCCAGAATGATGTCTAGGTAGATTTAGCCTGCCATGGTTCCAATTTAACATTCTGGCCACTTCTGTAAATAATTCCTCCCGAAACAAGCAATCCGGCCCCATCGTAACGGTTTCGTTTGATGATGTTCCCTTGGTGGTAGTGGGCACCTGGCGTTCACCATATGAAACTCCGGGGAGAATCAGACTGATAGCTAAATCTGGACTCGTCTGAAAACATCACAAATTATTCTGCTATTCTGCTATCCACTTTGCGGGCTCTCAACTCCAGACTAACCTCAGGCGACAGTGCGTTGAAGTAAGTGGAACACATCTGGGAGACCTACGGGCACATAAACCAATCTGACCTGAGCGTCTGTACACGGTCTGCCTTGAAACTGTCGTACCAGTGGCTGAAGAGAGCTAGCAAGACAAGCCTGAGACTGTGCCCTTTCTGTTTTTTTTTTGGCAGTAACTGACAAATACGAATCTTCAGTCTCGGTGGCGACCCGTGCTGCAACGTCTACTCACATTGCAATTACTTCTTCACTCCAGAAATAAATTTCTGTTACGTTTAAAAAGTTACCTTATTGAAAGAAGTTGAGTATATAAATCTGAATGGATTTATATGCACGTTTTTCTAGCATTTAGACAGTGAAGATGTCGTATTTTATAACTTTAAGAAAACTACTACTTATTTTATTTCAATTAAAAAAAATAATTAAGATGCTTAAATTAATTATAATTTAAATTAATTATTTTATTTTAAAATAATTACATTTTTTATTAATTTATATGAAATCTTTAAATCAACATTTAACAAAATCAATATTAAAAGATAACATTTATATGAAATTAAAAATGAACTTCAATTTTTAATTAATAATTAAATTCTAAAAATATCAGAAAAATGTTTTAAAATTCAGAAACGAAATTATCTGATTCACGCCTAGAACTTCATAACTATGTAAGAGAATCATAATTTAAAAACACTGCAGTAATTAAAGTTTTAATTGCAAATTCCTTCATGGTGCAATGGAATATGAAAACTAAAAAAATATGCCATTTTAAAATGGAGTAATTTTTTGGACGTTACACGCAATAAAGATAAATTTTGAATAGTTTATAGAACTGAAATCGTGTCAATATTGAATCTAATGGGAAACTGAAATTACTGAACTGAAAATTACCAAAAACCCATTAGATTCAATATTGATTTGAATATTGAAATATTCAAATCAATATTGAATCTAATGGGTTTTTGGTAATTTTATATGCATTCTTGGATTTTTAAATGAAGATGAGTAATAACACTATATCATTAAATGAATCAGGTAAACAACAAAGTACACAACTTTCCAAATTCTAATACCTAAGAAACGAAGAAAATCCATTATTGCAGTTAATAAATCCATAATGGTTGAATTATGTGTAATTATTAAATGACATTATTCTTCGTATTCTTCATGCAAAAAAAAATAATGTTTAAATAAATTTTGAAGAAAGTGACCCTGATATTCAGATAATTAATACCTAAATTGCGAATTCAAATTTCTTATATAGATATAGATATTTAATAAAAAAAATAATATTTAAATATAAAATGAATATTAATCAATAAATATAATTAAATTAATATTAAATGCATGCATACATGAATATTCAAATACAGATGAGTAAAAACACTTTATTATATAAATAAATTATGCAAACTATGTACAAAATAAGCAGAGCCGGAAAAAGATAAAATTACACCATTATAGTTTATATATTCATAATGGTAAAATTACTTTTAATTATTAAATAACATTATTATTCTCTATGCTAACAATTATCTTCCTATAAATTTGGAAGGGAGAAACTCTGATATCCAGATACTTAATATCCAAAGTGTACGTTCTTATATAAATATATATATTTAAGTACAAATGGATAGTACTTTCAATAAGAACCTCACATTCTCAGACAGGAAATAAAAACAGCGTGAAATATATCCTCTTACGCTTAAGAGTTTCCTGTTTACCGTGAAACCCATTGGTCCAGGAAATATGTTAGACAGTGTTTTAGATTTCCCCGAGTGCAAGCGGCAATGTGCAGTGCTGCTTTGCCCCGATTTATAGGTGTCTCCTTCAATATCGTGAAAAGGCATCTCTTGCTGCTGAGATTGTGCTGGATTGTTAGGCATCGCTGGTCAAAGGCCCCGTTTTTAACATCCCCAAGATATACGTTTGTAAATAATGGTTATTCAAGTTTAAAGTATGAAGAGAGTTATATTATCATGTTATAATGTAGCCAAAAAATTAAACGATTAAGTGAAATAATATTCAGATACATGTTTGGGAATGGTTTCTAACCAGCCTCAATGGTCAACCAGGTGATCATCAAGATTAATAGGGGCTAAAAATTTAAATCAGGCTATTTTAGGTGTTTTACACCATTTCGTTGATTATGACTTGAATGCAATCAGGAATTTTTCAATTTTAAAAATATTATATTAGGCATATTTGCATATTTATATCTACAGTGACATTGCAAGAAAGAGAAACCGTATTTTAAAATGAACCGTATTTAAAACCCAATCGTTTCCATTGCTACTTTCACTATTTCGTGACGACTTTTTTTTATTCCTCGTTGATAATCCATTTAGGAAGATTAATTTTGCCACATTCTGTCAGCTTCATTATAAAGCATGCATTTAACAAAAGTTTTAACTTCTGCATGAATCAAAGAGGAAAATGTATTAACAAATTATATTGGATGACAAATTTGATATTTTTCATAAATTAACTGAAATTTTTTAAAGTGTTTTGTAAAGTAATTGGTGACATTAATTGGTATTAATTCGAATTTTTTAAAATCGGATTATATGATATTATCCATTGAACTGTGAGAAAAGAATTTCCAATATAAATGATTTAATAAGAGTGTCGACGTCTTATATCAATAATACTAATATTTCCATTTAAGACAGAGCGTTACTTAAACTCAATTACATGAATAAAATTAAATATTTTTTCTAAAGTTAAATACATTTCTTTCATTGAATTGGGATATTTTTTTTATTAATTCTTAATTTTTGAATCTTTTCTACAGAAAATTGCATAAATTAATGAATTTTTATTTATAATTTTTACTCAACAGAAATCTAAAAATGAGATTTTAATTTTATTTTTTGATCGAAAAATCTAGCAATATTAGGAATCACCGTAAATACATCAAAAAAATTCCAAATATCTGAGAAATGGTACATTGCGGCTAAAAAGTTGAGTTCCTTTCGTTCGTTGACTGAGTGATGAACATAATCTTTTTTTAAATCTCTCCCGATGCTAATTGTTTCCCTTTTTCAAATATAATGGAAAGCGCTATGAGTGAGTTTTGTAATAATCTAAATTTATGTTTAGCTGTAATTTTTTAACAACATTCAAAGTAATTTCTGGTCTTTATGGCATTAAAATCCTTTTCCAACCAACCAATAGCATACAGGGTGTAATTATGTTATTGATAAAAATAATAGCTTAATGGAAGCCATATTCTATTGAGCGGATTTGGCACTTGTAAAAAGATTCAGATACTTCTTTTAGAAAAATTTTGCAGGGTTGTTGTTGTTGTTGTTTTTATTTTTAATGGGAAAAAATATATATTTTTTATTTTTCGAATTCTTTTATTTATCTTTGAAACTACTTCACTCGAAACGATTAATAACATCATCATCTTTTTGTCATTTAAGAGTTCCTTCAGCCTATGTTACTTAAGAATTACAGAAAGTAAAGAAAGTAGTTTCTTTACCAAACAGTTTCATTGTATATTTCAAATAATCTGTTTAGAATACGTTTGTTAGATACGACAAAAATACACCGTATTAATGTCCCTTCATCACTTTATTATCACGAAAAGCACAGCTACTAGAAGCAAATCGAAATATATACACACAACAAAAACGATAATGATACAAACAATACGATACGATACAAATTATCACAGTTGCCAAAACAAAATACAGAAAAGTTGAACAAAGAAATAATGAATAGATTAATTCCACATACTCCCACCTTTGATAAATGGGCTTTATCAAACATTAAACAAATTTAAAGTTCATAATCTTGAAGTCTAGTGGGAAGTTTCCTCTCTCTACCACTTTTTGTGGTAGCTAGTTTCTGCAGTTTCTTCTGTAGAGCGATTTCAGGTTCATTAGAGATTACCTCGTGACACTGTTTGCCAATGTAATCCGTACCAGTACTCCCTAATTCGACTTCTTCCACTATCCCAGCTGAAGATTTGACCTCGAGTGGGATCAATCGCTGAACAGGTCGGAGAAACTCACCAGTACTTGTTTTGACTTTTGCCACTCGGATATTACCGTCTTTTCCAGGAAAAGTAGAAATGATACGTCCCATCGGCCAAAAGGTTCTTTTGATGTCCTCCTTTTCAATTAAGACTATTTCCCCGATTTCCAAAGACCGGCAGTTTTTATTAGACTTGTTTAAAATGAGTTGACCAAGATACTCTGATCTAAATCTTTTCCTTAAGTCTCCTCTCAGTTTTTGTAGGTATCGCAATCTTTTTGAGAGACTGATTTTATCGAGGTGGTCCAAATCAGGGACTCCCACCGTCTGAATGTCTTGTAGAAATATAGCTGGAGTTAAAGAACGCAGATCAGCCGAGTCTTCGGAAATATAGGTTAAAGGACGTGAATTTATCACAGATTCACTATCACAAAGTAAAGTAACCAATTCTTCATAAGAAAGGCAAGCATTACCCAGGACACGTCGTAGAAGCTTCTTGACAACTTGCACTAAGCGTTCCCAAAATCCGCCCCACCAAGGCGCGGAAGGGGGATTGAATTTCCAGTCTATGCCTTTTACAGAGGCCTCTCTTTGAATCAGGTCGGCATCGAAGGTTTTAAGCAAGTTACAGGAACCAATGAAATTAGTGCCGTTGTCACTGTACACAATTTTTGGACGACCACGGCGAGCAATGAATCTTCGGAAACTTAGCTAAAAAGCTTCTGTAGATAGGGATTAGATCAGTTCAAGGTGCACAGCCCGGAATACTGCACAGGTGTATAACACAATCCAACTCTTTTCTCCACCGCGAAGCGTGAGGGGTCCAGCAAGATCCACACCGACGATCTCAAACACAGAAGCATCTCGAACTCTGTCCTCTGGCAACGGAACAGGAGGCGTTGACAAAGACTTTGCTTCATGCCTTCGACATCGTACACACTGCGAGATCACTTTGCGTACTGTTTTCTTTGCATTAATTATCCAGTACTTCTCTCGCAAGTGCAATAGCAAACTGTTTGATCCACAATGTAAATTTGTCACATGCTGTTCGTGAATTAGCAATCTCACCAATTTGTGTTGGCTTGGTAGCAAAATAGGAGTTTTAAAATCGTTCAAGTCATCTCTTTCAGTGAGTTTTGTCTTAACTCGAAGCAATCCGGACGCATCTTCGAATAAAGAAATATTCAGATGTTTTAAATAATCTTCAGCAAATGATTCAGTTTGCACAATGCTGATTATTTTCCTTTCAGCTTTATCCATTTCTTTAACTGTTAGTTCTCCCTTAAGTCGCTCTGGCTTTGGCCTTGAAATATTGTGAAGAAATCCTTTTATCCACGCAACCCTTCTTATAATTTTCTTGTAGCTTGAAAAGTAAGACAAAAGCCATGCATCAGATGTTCCATCGACAAGGCTTACAGCTGTAATTTTCTTTTCCATGAGAATATCTTCATTAAATGATGGCTGAGACAGTGGCCATTCTTCCACATCTTTTCTGAGCCATTCAGGGCCCTCCCACCATCGAGATTTAATCAACTTCTTGATAGAGCACCCTCGTGAAGGTAGATCTGCTGGATTGCTTATTCCTGGGACATGTCTCCAATCGTTCACATCGGAAAGTTTTCTAATTTCTTCCACACGATTTTTTACAAAAATATTCCATGGTTCATCATGCTGAATCCAGTATAAGGCAGTTGAGGAATCAGTCAAATAATATTCTTTATCAATCTTGATTCCTAAATTCTTCTTCACAAATGAAGCTAGCCTAGCTCCTATAAGGCAGGCAAGTAATTCCAGTCTCGGAATTGTTATTTTATGAAAAGGCCTGAAGAAGTTGAAGAAGTTGGCCTGAAGAAGTTGTATTTCATTTTCCGCTTCATCTGAAGATCTTAGAAAAATAGCAGTAGCATATGAAGACATTGAAGCATCGCAAAAAATGTGAAGTGTATATAAATGTGCTCCACCCAATGTTGCCATTCTGGGTATACGTAATGTTGACAGCAAAGGCAGGTCTTTCATCCACTTCAAGAATTCCTTCTTCTCTTCCACAGGTAATTCAGTATCCCAAGTTAATTTAGCCTTCCAGCTCTTCTGCAGTAATAACTTTGGAAGCAGCGTGAAAGGACAGCTAAACCCAATTGGATCAAATACTCTTTGTGCTACCGACAGAACATTTCTTCTAGTTACAGGAAGATCACCTAAATTTATACTCTTTATGTCGCAAAACAATGCATCTTCGACTTTGTCCCACAGAAGTCCTAAAACTTTTGTCGGTTCTGATTCTTGAGGGATCTGATTAAAATGTGAGTGTTCCCAACATCTCAAATCAAATTTAGCTTCAGCCATAATAGCCGTTGCCTTTTGAATAAAGGCGTACAGCTCTTCTTCAGAATCGACGGATGTCACACAATTATCGACATAAAAGGACGATCTCAGTTTATCGACAATTTCTTTGCCTTCATTGCTATGTCTCAGATGAAAATCCATGACAGCAGCAAGAAGAAATGGACTGCAATTAACTCCAAACACAACGCGACAATGTCGAAATATCTTCACTTCTTTTTGTTGCTTGTCTCGCCACCAAAGGAAACGTAAGCAGTCTCGGTCTTCTTCTCGCCCAGAAATTTGAAGAAAAGTAGCTTTAATATCAGCAATTACACCAAACCTCTTTTCTCTGAACTTAAGCAAAACAGAAGGGATCAATTCCAGCAAGTTAGGTCCTTTGGCTAAACAATCATTGAGAGAAGGGCGTCCTCTTGTCCGAAAAGAGGCATCAAAAACTGGCCTCACAGCAGTTGTAGAATTCTCTTTGAACACACCTCTGTGAGGAAGATAGTGTCCCTTTGAACTCGATTTAGATGCAGATAGTTCTTCTATTACACCATCATTTATCCATCTTTCAAAAACTGCATTATAGTCTTCGAATTTTCCAGAAGTGTTCAACTTAGTTGTTGTGGATTTCAACCTGTTTATAACATCATCTTTATTGTCAAAAATTTCTTCGTGATCTCGAATCCAAGGTAGACTTATCTCATATCTTCCCTCTTGATTTCTATGTACTGTTTCTTCAAAATGTTCCAACACAGTCTTCTCTATCTCAGCACTTGTTTTATCTTCACATGAATTCGATATTCCTATTGCTTCCAATCTCCACAAATCGGTTATACTGTTGATATTTAAAAGAGATGAAGCAATAGCATTGGTTGACTTGCTTTCAGCATTATAATGAGTTTTCCCCATTAGAATCCATCCGAGGGTAGTTTCAATGGCTACTAATCCAGAAATTAGCTTTTCAATTCTTCCAGAGTAAATGTTTCCTGCGAAATCTGCACCTATCAATAATTCAATGACTGGCTTGTTCGTACCCACATCTGTGACGATGATACCCTTTTCATGCAATTCTTTCATCCAATGTCCCCTCGAAAGACGAGGTATTGTTCCACAGATGATCGGTTGATCCAGCACTTGAATTTCACAGGAATAATTTGAATTTAAATTTCGAACCTTTATTATATAACGTTTGTGTTCTACACATGTTGTCGCACCTCCAAAGACGACGTGAGTCATACTCTGAGTCAAACTAGATTTCACCCTCAATTCACTTGCAGTGCTTTTCAGTATATAGGAGCACTGGGATCCAGTATCTATAAGAGCTCGCACAATTCTCCGACGGCCACTACATTCAATCTCTACTAACAATGACTGAAGTAGAACTTCGCCTGAATCGCAGGTGTAAGATAACGAGCTGCTTATTTCATCCGTTTGAGCCTGGAGACTCTTTTTTGAAGTTTGTTTTACATCCGGGCACAAAATGATTAAATGTTTCTTGCTGCAACATAAGCAACGTACATTAGTTCTACAAAATTTTGATCTATGGCCGATCTTTAAACAGCAAAAACAACCTTTTTTATTTTTCACAGTTTCAATTCTTTCAGTCAGAGGCATTTTCTGTGCTTTATAACAGTCCTTGCTTTGATGGGATTTATCACAGAATAAGCATACTGCTTTCTTAAATTCATTTGCACCAGACACAAGATCATTAGCAGTAGGTATCGAGTATTCACAATCTCTTATTTTTTTCCTTGTAATCGATTCAGACTGTTTAATTCCAGCTTTAGCAAGAGAAATGCTCTCTTCACCTTCCACTATTGTCTATTGTTGTATGATTTATCTTCATTAGTAAAGGGTTTCTCAACCATACACGTAGCACATCTTCTGGTATGCAAGACTCGACCAAAGGAAATAACATTGCTGCATACTTATCGGATGTTATTCCAATAGACTCTAAGGAACGCTAATGTGACTCTAATTTATCATACAATTTTACAATATCAACTTTCGATTTTACACTAGTGGCATTTTTTACTACCAAACTTAAAAGCTCCCGTACATAAAATTCTATAAGCAATTCCTCTCTTCCAAATCTAGATTTTAAACTTTCCACAGCTTTCAAATAATTATCCACAGTGGCAGGATAGCTATCAACTATTTCTTTGGCTCTAGTACCAGGATACATACATTGAATCAAATATTGAAACTTATCAACAGCTCCAATTGTTTATCTTCATGTATTCTGCCAAACTGGCTCCAAAACGAAAGCCAATCTTTCACTTCTCCTCCGAATTTCATAAGTTCAATTTTCGGAAGTTTCAGTTTCGTACATTCCGCATTTAACGAAACGTAACTTTGTTGAGCTATCAATTTTTCAGAAAAATGCTTAACACTAATATTTGCATTATCAAAATTTTTGGCATAATTTTCAATTGCTTCATATTCTGTACAATAATCTTCGCTATCTTCTTCTAAAAGCATTTGCAGAATTTCATCATCAATAACTTTTAAATTATTATAAGTTCTTTCCAAAGCGGAACATTTTACTTCAACATCTTTAAAATCTGCATTTTGTGTATCAAGAAGAGACATCAAAGCCTTATAATACTTAGTAAATGAATCCCGAAGTGGCGTACGTTTTTTAACAGCGGTATTCATTTCGAAACAAACTAGCAACTTCTAAAACAAATTAATCTTTCTTACCTTACATTTCAGAAGAAATGCGCTTTTAATCACGTCCGGGTCACCATTATGTTAGATACGACAAAAATACACCGTATTAATGTCCCTTCATCACTTTATTGTCACGAAAAGCACAGCTACTAGAAGCAAATCGAAATATATACACACAACAAAAACGATAACGATACAAACAATACGTTACGATACAAATTATCACAGTTGCGAAAACAAAATACAGAAAAGTTGAACAAAGAAATAATGAATAGATTAATTCCACAACGTTCATGTTTATTCGGGTTATTATACTCTTAATAACTCAGTTTTGATTTCAACAGTATATCAATTGTAAACTATGGTAAAATATCGCATGCACTCAGACAACATTCTTAAGAAATAAAATATATTTATTATTATGAGTACACTCAAGATGCAAAGATATAATAACATTAAAAATTTTGTTTTTTCGTTGTGGGACCCTATTTATTAATAAAAAAATTCACTAAATACTTAAATCAAAACTATTCCTCAAAGACAAACTCAAACAAATAAAGGTTGGAATAGTGAATAAGTAGTTAACTGAAAAAATGCAATATCAAATGCAAACAAAACAATAATTGTTAAAAGAAAATTTTAGCAATAACATTCAATTTGGTCTATAACGGGAAAATATAAAGTATCATTAAAATATTTTAGTTCCTTTTTTTATTTATTTTCACCTCTATAACTCAGTCAATTTAAATATTAAAAAGATAAGATCTCGCTAAATTGCTTGATTGTAAATACGGATTTTTTTTATTTTCTAAACAATAATAATTGAGATAAAAGGGACTTGTATATTTTTGATTTTTTTCCAGCTTTACAGAGGGAAGTAGACAATTATATATACTAGTAGGTTCTATCCTAATTTTTTACAAATTTACATTTTTTTACATTTTGATAATTTAAATGTTGATATGGCTCCATGTAAATCTAAAGGAAAACTTTCTATTTGAATATAAGCATTCTTTCGAAAGTTATCTTAACATTTTTTTATCCTCATTACTATAATTTTGGTTATTTTTCATAAATAACTTCTTCAAAACCTTTAAAATGAATAAATTGAAACCTCTAAATCATGTCCTAAACATTTCACAAATCAACGTATCTTCACTTCATGCACCCCCAATTATAAACTTTTAAGATGAATCCATGGGCACATAGCGCAAAGTAATTAATAAAGCCTGAGATTAATGAATTTTATTCGCCCTTATATGTTTTTCAACTTCAAATTTTAATTTTTTAGCATAAGATTTTTAAAACTGATGTTCAGTAGCAATTCCATTAAGGTGGAGTGTTTTTGTACGTTACATAATTGAAGTGCTTGCTTTAATAGAAGCTTGTTGCTAAATATGAAGGGTTAAAATAAATATTCAACTTCTCATTACAAAAACAATTTCAAAATAAAAAGAGAAACATTTTAAGAATCCACATATCTATTATGCAATCTAATTTTATAAACTTCAATTTCTTCGAATAATTCCACTTCTATAAAAATGGCCGAATTTGTTTTTTGTTCTGATGATTCTAATGTTTTTTTAATCAATTTATGTTGTAATTAGATCTTTTGAAATCATTTCTAATTATAGATTCATTAAATGCGTTTTTAGAATGGAAATGTAGAAATGTAGAAATCAGAATTTTGAAATTTAAACAAACTTCTAAAAATTCTTATTATTTGCAAATTTTCTAAAATTTAAATGTACTTAAAATGAATTTTATACTATCGGCAATTGCTTTTTAAGACAACCTCATAAATGCAGCAAGCTCAACAATATCATTATATTATTATTATACATTTTTCACATTTTACATTCAGAATATCGAAACAATATCGTGTAATAAAGTGTTTCAGATGGGAAAACATACCTCTATATTCTTCATTATTAAGAAGTTAATCATAGTTAAAGCGATTTGTAAAATTTAATTTTAAGAGATTTACTTATAAATTTATACATGAGTAAATATTAAAATTATCTATGATTTTCTAACACTTTTTCTTCAGTTGATAATTTTAATAGATAATAACTCCATTTTAAGGCATAAAAATATTAAAATATCATTTCTTTCTTGAAAGTTAAAAATTACCTTTACTATATTTTAAGGCAATCAAAATTTCATCAGAATAACACAATTTTAAATCTCAGAAAATAAATCTTTATTTTGTTCATTATACCGAAGTAGCTGCATTCATAATTAAAAATCATTATGTGGCATTTTTCTCGCAGGAACGTTTTGGTAAGTTTGTGCAGAGTGAAAGTTAAAATGCTCTACGAACATTCTACCTTTTATTTATTTTTTTATAAACTAAATGTTATGTTCGTTAAACGAATTCTCCATGTACCGCACTAAAAATATTATTTCTCTTATCTTTGATACTTAATTGCATTACTAGAGTGAAGAATTAAATGATCATTTGATAACGAATCCTCCCCCTTTCTCTCTCGGTCAATGGAAAATGAACGAGGGGTAGGGGAAATGAGAGAAAGGACTCAGAGATCCAGTCACATTTTAAATGACTGTTACGAAAATTCCTGCTTTATGAAAAGCAAAATAATGACATCTCTGAGAAGGGAATAATACTTTAGAAACCCGTACATTTACTTATTTGCGACGACCATTAACTAAAAAATGAAGTAAAAAAACGAAGCCCCATGCATCGCTATCTTTCGAAACAGCTCCAGAGTATCGATTCCCCCCGTCAGTAAGTGCTCTTGCTCTGTGCTAACTCCAGATTTGTTCCAACACAATTGGGTACGGCTAACGACCATCCCGATGAACACAGGCCCGTAATGAACGAAAAGAGGGCCAATGGTCGTTCTCTGAAATTCCAAATTCGGTGCTCTCTGTAATTGTGTGTCTAAGGTGGGGAGGGTGCGTGTAAGTTTTAAAGATAGTTGTTTGTTAAGATTTTAGCCCATCGGAAAGTACTTCTGTTTCAGAAG
>JAOUZG010016907.1:0-10376 GCA_026289955.1 Argiope argentata | reverse complement strand
CCAAACCAATCAAGCTGGCGCGAGGCTCCTCGCCAAACGTGGCCAACCTTGGCGAGTTTACGCCCGCTTGTAATAATATTATTAAAAAAACTTAAATTATAATATAGGCTGACTTTCTGTGTTATTTTACTTTAAATATATTGACTAAGAAAACATAATCGTTGAAAATACGATATATTTTAGAGCTCTAAAAGTTAGGTATCTCCTTGAATATTGTGCACTTTTCAAATAAAAATTTCCTCATTTTTAATCCGCTTCAAGTCTGAATGAACCATTCTTTTTGATTTGTTCAAATATATGTTTTGGTTAGAATGTTTACAGGCAAGAAGGTGTTAGATCAAGTCAGGATATAGCAATTTCGTAGATTCGTCCACTGGAAGTTTGAGGAAATCTATAAAGAGGTTTATAATTAAAATACCAATTTCATAAAAAATTAGAAAAAACTTAACAAAAATGTGTTCTAATTTTTATTGCTATTTTTAAATAGATTTCGTTAATTTCGATTAAAAATATAAATTAAAGAAACTTTTTTTTAAAAAATTCGAATGCCGGATTCTTAGAAATTTTTTTTCCTTTTTCATACTTGTACTGTAGAAAGCACTTGTTGGAGAAAAAAATTACCTTTTAAAACATTGGAATACTGCGTGTTTTTATGCATTCGTTTAGTTTTGCTAGAATGCAGCTTCAAAAATACAAGGAGATCAAAATTAAAACGCATCTACTCTGTGTTGTTCTCTGTACAGCAAACTATTCATTGTGATACTTCCAATACTATTCGAGACATGGGGAGATGGATTATGTGAAAAAAAATCTCCGAAAACACCGATAGATGGCGTTGTACCACAAAATATAGATTGAATACAGATTTGTAACACATTTTATTGGAACGTATGAAACATTCAATCACAATGACCTTATAAATGCTTACTAGCTTTCCAATTGCGGTTTCTACCTGGTTGATTGAGATGCTTCTCACATGCAAAACGATATTGTCTTTCAAATCCGACATGGTTAAGATACGTCTTTGATAAACACGTCCTTCATTTGAGGATTTTTTAAGTATCCCCGAAGCCAAAAATCACAAAGATTAAGATGGGTAGAATGAGATGGTTAATTTCCCGACAAGGTACGACTAATTATTGCTCTATCATAAGTAAAATGCTGCCTAAGAAACTGCTGTACGCACAACTCAGTTTGTGGAGAAGGTAATTGAATCAAGATATTGGCGCTGTTGCATTTGGGATGTAGCAAAAGTTTCGATCATGTTTTGGTACTTGCTATCCCTTTGAATAATTTCTCAAGTCGACGAAACTGTTGAAGTGGATATCTGCAGAATGCCCTCTGTTTTCGTTTTCCCAGCTTTATCTCTTTAATGCCTAAAATAGTAGAGCAAGTCAAGAATTTATGCAAAAATTTTTTGCTTACAATGCTAAATTGCAGCTTCACTGGCAGTTTTTTTCTTCTTTTCTTTCTTTTCTATATTAGCCTTAGAAATCTGAAAGAAAAATTCCATAACGCATGTGAGTATCTTTTATCATATTAGTACTATCCGTCGGTGATTTAGAAACTAGTTTTTCTCTCTCATAATTCAGCTCCCCATGTTTTGAATAGCATGTTCACTTATTTCAGAACCTTTACACTGAGTGCAGAGTTGTCAGAGTTATCTGAGATCTATGAACAGATATCACAGATTAGGTGTGTTTTAATCTTGATCCTTTGGTATATACAAATAATAAGGAGAAATATGTAGTTTAATAAATAAAAAAGTAAACATAAACTTTGAAGAGTTTCATTTCAAAACAAAATAATATTCTCCCTTAACTTTTTTAACTGTAAAACCAAAACACATTATTGAATGTGTGAAATTCTTCAATTGAATAGAAATATTCTTCTATTTGAAAAGAAATAAAAAATACCCTTAAAAAGTGCATAGAACCCATAAAACTTAATTCATCATCGAGTGCATTAGAACCATAATTCATCACCGAAACAATTAAAAATAACAAAAAAATACTAATAGAATTTCTGATCGTAAGTTAAATGAAAGGAACCACTTTGCATATTTTCATTTCAAACAAAATTTCAAATTCTAGGAAGCCCTGAGCCGTCCTCACTATCTGACCACGATACAAAACTACAAGATCCATTCTAAAACAATCCTAATATTGAATTAACCCGCAAAGTTAATATAACTAATAATAATAATCAGAACTTGGTGTTATAACGTTATTAAAAAATTAACATTTTCAGGGACTACTATATGATTTTTAGAATGTATCGAATTCGCAAAATAAATTCCAATGCTATTTTTAAAATACAAAAATAAATAAATAACATTGAAGTGACTTTTGACTACAAGTTTCTAGCAGCTTTAGGAAATTCATATCTCCAATAAAGGGTTAAGAAATAATTTGTGTGTTTTTGACTTAAATGCAAATACTAACGGGGTTTTCTTTATCAAGTTTTCATAAAATTCTCCGTGATACGTTTTACGAATATTCCATGTGAAAATAATTAACAAGAGCTAAATCAAAGATAATGATCAAATAATATAGCTGAAGAGATATTTGCAATCATTTAACCTAAATATGAAATAAAATTCCATTATTTTCGTTTATTTAAATTCCTTTGTAATTTAAAATAAAATCTTCTCTTCATTATAATTTTCTGTCGTACTTCTTTACAGGTAGTTTCAATTAAACTAATAAATGAAATACAGATATTTTTCCATTCTAGGGGCTAATTTATACACGGGAAAATTATTTTAATCTAGGTATAATTTTTTCGTGTTCAATTTCTAAGCGTAAATGTTCTGCTTCGTTATGAAATCAAAAAAATTATATTTGAAATGATCTATACATTAAAGCTTTTGACGAAATGAAGAAATTCCTTTTGAAATTGAAATACATTAATTAAAGACTTTTGAACTGATATTTTCTGCAAAATATTAAATGAAGAATAAAAATTATATTTGGAGAAATAAACAATTGATATGCTTTTTAACTTAATTTTTTCTTTGAATTTAATACAAAATTTTAAAATTAAGGGCTCCTTTTTAATAAAAGAGCATAATTCTCTGCGAAATGCAATTCATCACCATTAATTAATCTTTCACAAAGAAAAGATTAAAATTAAAAAACATTTGCCAAAGAATCTGTGAAATACTTTCCTTTTTGTTTTTTTGGAAGGGGGGGGCAAGAAAAAATAGAATAAATCATTTTATTTTATTACCAGTGATGTTATTCATATTTTCCTGTCTTACTAGGTGATAACACATAAAACGATTAATGCTCTTATCTGACTTGGCTATATGATGTAAATAAATGACAGGCAGTTTTCGCAAGAAATAGAATTGTTAAGATCAATTACGATTTCTGTTTTGATTTCTATATTTTTGATAGAATTTATTTTCCCTATTTAAATTCTCTAATACATGAGTGATTTTATTTATTTATTACTAATTTTGCATGGAAAAGCACACAACTAACCAAAAAAAACAATTTATTTACAGCCTGTATCTGAAATAAAGCAAAACAGCAAATCAAGTCCGTATTTCCTTAAAACCAAGTCAATTCTATTTTATTTACCGTTCGAGATTAAGAAAGTTACAGCAATATTATACACATAATTTTTAAACTTTTAATTAAAATGACAAATACAGTTCTCAACATTTACAACTCAATGTGCACGTATTAATTTTCAAAATCAATTGGGGCAACGCAAATACATGAGTTTTCTACATCAGTTGGGGTAAAACAACACAGATTAGAAATTTTAAATTTCTCCAAAAGTACTTCAAAAGGAATCCGGAAGATCGATTGACTAACAATGTTTAATTTTAAAGGCATCAAACATTAAGAAAATAAACAGAATCGTTTGTAATATCCGGTCGAAAATGTGTTAAGCCTAACTTCATTGGCTTGTGGGGAAAACAACTGAAGTCTTATTCATTCTGTGGAGGGGAAATGAAAATTTCTGACGGGAAAGTTAGTTTTTAATTAATAGAAAGATTAAACTTTCAATTAACCTGATTAATTATAGCCTATGCTCTATTCTAGACGTTAATCTATCTCTGCGGTAAATTTCAACCAATTTCGTTCAGCCGTTTTGGCGTGATTGACTCACATCATCCATCCATCCAAACTTTCACATTTATAATAGTAGTATAGATTCTTCTTACCACCAAATATTAACAGAATTTCTAATTGAATGTTATAATATTATAAGCCTATTAATCAGGAATTTTGTCTTTTATAACGATGATAACTATTGAAGGAATATTAATTAAAGCAAATCTATAAACAGGTTATTCCAAAGCAGATTAAAATAACCAAATAGTGTATGTCATCGGAAATACAGCATATATATATATGGTTTCATAAAGCTAATACAATTGAGAAATAATTAAAAATTGATTAGCAGTAATTGATATCCTTTCTCTCCCAAAGTGGCCAGCATTTTCCTTTTTTAATGCAATTTTTAATTAAATAAAAGATCATAATAAATACATTCACAAATAAATAAGAATGCTTGATTTTCCAAACGAATACAATAGGAATTTTCGCAAGTAATCAATTGTCGGATTATTTCTTATAATAGTAAATGGCATAAATGATTAAGGATGAAATACATCATTTAGAAGGATGAGCTTGAGAATAACAGATTGGTAAAATGCTTAAGGATTGCTACATTTTCTTGAATTATCCATGAATAAGTAAATGTTTTATTGGCATACAAAATATAGAATTGAAAAGATGGAAATATAGATGGGTTCCTTTGTATGGAAATATAGAATTTCCATAAAAGGAACCAGGAACTTTTTTTATAACTGGATTACAAGGCAATACCAACAAGAAATAATTTGGATGCAATTATTTCATATTACAAAGTACATTTCCTAGTAATAATAGAAATTTTATTTTTTATATAAAATTCTAAAACTTTGTGATCGAATTTTATTCATTTGATTTAATTTAAGAAGTTATGGATTTTCTGATAATCATATTTTTAATGCAAAGAACATTCCTTAAATTTGAAGAATAACGAAGAAAGAAATGATAAAAGCAATACTCTTGTTTATTACATATTTAATATTTTTTCCTCTTTACTTATTTAAGGATTTTTTTTAAATTTATACTCAAATTTGATGAATCTGAGAAATGCATAGTGACATCATGCAAATACTTCTCTACCTCACCATTTATGAAATATTTACGAGTTCCATTTAACTGTTCTTGCCATTCAGATCGAATATAAATACAATCGGCATGTTATCTATAGTATAAAAAATAAGAATTCAATAAATTCTGAAAAAATTTCAAAAAGCTTTGCAAAAAACAAAATTTGAAAGCAACGAGTTTACTGCAGTGAAAAATACAACCTACCCTGATTCCAAAGAATTCAGCTTTTTTTTTATTTTTTGAGGTGCAAAGTATATGTTAACTCTTTTAGTTTTGTAAATATTTGAGAATTTGATTTACAATTCATCTGGAAATTCGAAGACGATTTGGACAAGTAAAGGCAGACGATTCGTTTCCGTAAACAAATAACAGATTCTACGCCAAATGCAAACGATAATCTTGCGTTTCTAAAATATTTTTTGAAAAAAAATTTGATCTGCTGGTGAATCCAAATCCAATTTGTTTCGTCTTTCAGAGTGAAACTGGAGCGAAGAGTTTCATGGGATTACGGTTACGGTTTCTTGCACAGAGACGTAATATTATTTCATTTCTACAGAAAAGGTATTCCAAATGCTTTTATGGAGGAGGAAAATCTATTACGCCTAAAAATCGAAGCTACCTTAAAAGTATTGAGTGAGAGTTATTTTCCAAATGCATGTATCAATTTTATATCATTTACAAATGTCATCTTTAAGAAAAAATTTAATAGAATTATATCTACGAATAAATAGAGCATATATCGATAGAACTTCTCAATATATTCTAGAATGGAATGAGAAAATTCCTAACAATCTATTTTTAAGTTAAAGAACTAATAACTCGCTCTATTTCAAAAGAAAAAAAAATGTGTTTCATCAGTGAAAAAGTCACCAATTTATGCTAATATATTTTAATTGATTTTAAATATGCTATTACATGGAACTAAAAGTGAGTTTACACGCGGCTAGTTATAAATCGGCCAATAGGCAGGCTAAACGTAGAATGGCTGTAATATTCTGTTTGGTCAATAGCAAGCTTGACAATAACAGCTTGTTATTGTCCCGACGTACAATAACAAGCTGTTGTTCTGCATTTATAAAATTTGGCGCTTTTGTGGGAGACGGGGAAGCGGAAATTCAAAATATCGATTACATATCATAGATTAATTTCAAAAAATTTTGTTGTTTGCTCTTTCTTACGTAAAGTTACGCTTTTTTTGCATTTTATTTGCCATTTCTTTGCTATAGTTTTTCTAATGTAGTTAAGTTTTTTTAGCATGTTTATTTATGCAAATATTTCTCAATTTAATGTGATCCGCTTAAAAAAAAGAAAAATTCAAGGGCGCCAAAATGGCAATTTATAGCCAAGCATGAAATGTCTGATTCTGAAAAATGAAATTTTGGCAAACGTAAATCAGTCGTATCTGAGCATACGTTGCCTTACTGGCTGTTTTATACTGTCTTAGTAAAAACCAGCCTTAATTCATTGTATGAGGCTTTTTAAAAAAAATTGCTCAACGCATCCTAATTAATAAAATACAAATTTAAAACTAAATTATTATGAACAAAATAGGTATTTGATGTAAATGTTGTTCATAATAAAGATTTTCTTTAAAAAATTATTTTGAAACTAGCCGCTGGTGACCGGTTATTTAAAAAAAATATTGGTTGTGCCTGCTTTCATCAACATCAAACAGCATATTATAATTAAATATGTTATATTAAGAAATTTCTAACTCTGCTTTACAGTTGTGATAGTTTCTCAATTATTGCATACATTGTATAGAATCTTTTTTCAAACTTTCAAAAATTTATAAAGAAAAAATTACACAACTGTAATGTTATAATTAAAAAAACATAGCTCCTTTTAATTTTACAAACAGTATGAAGTACTATTTTGTTGGGATATTTCCGGGTGTCTTTGAATTAAAATACGCACACCTCACTTATAATTCATTTAAATTTAGTTGAAATTGCGAAATGAAATTTCAATTAATGGCACTTGTTTTATCTTTCACCATGTTTTCATTCCAAAGATATAAATGTAAATCCAGTGGTTTGTTGTATAGAGGGACAAGTATCATATATTTTTTATTATTGCATATTAGATATCTCATTTATAAGTGCAATTCATAAACAAATATAACTCAAAATAAAGCACTTTATATTTCAAAAACCTTATCAGCAATAACTCAATGATTTAAAGAATAATTATGATGCGCAAAAATATATTTGGTTAAAAAACAATATTTTAATAGACAATTCTTTAAAAGTTAATAAAGCCATTCTGCAATAAATAGATTTGCTTTCAGAAATGAAAAGTATAAATGGGAATTTTGGGCAATAACAATCAGAAGTACAATAATTACTTCGAAGTAAGTAAACTGAATTTTTTTTAATTGGTAAAGAAATAATATCTCAACAAAAACAAAAACTACTGGATCAAAAGTAAACTGTAATTATAACTGGGTTATGAAGAAACGCAATTTTGGGACATTAAGAATCTTACTAATGAATAGATTATTAAAATTTTGATGTTTCTGGACAAGTTCCATTTCTGAGCAACGAAATGTAATTGCCTGACTCTCTAAAGAAGAATTAAAAATTCTCTGTATTAGACAGTGATCGATTTTTTTCCGGCTGCTCCACATTAAACTATTCCAGAAGTATTGCAAAACTTCTGATTAAGATAAGTTTCGTAAAATAGAAAAAGGATATCTTCAAAAAAATAATATGAGGTAAGAAATGAACGTATAATACATGAATAATATTGAGTGCATGTAATGTAAGCAGAAGTTTATTTTGGAGTTTTATAATACAAATATTTTTCAGTAAACTTTTGAAAGAGTTTAGTGATTTAAACATAAAATAACTTATCAAAAATATTTTTCTTCAATTTTCTGCAATATATTTCTTGGTTGAGATGAAATTTAAATGAAAGCAAGCAAATATTTTAGCACAAATTTTACTATGTAATTTTCTTCCATTGTTGCTAATTTAAATACAACCAATATTACTGGAAAGCTAATAGCTACAATCCATATATACCAGAATAAATGTAAACAGAGCATGTTTGTATTGAACGTCATTCGTATTTAATAATGCGTATAAATATGTGCACGCATGCAGTGACCTCCTATGATTATATCCCCATTGATGAGCGCACTAATCTCCATATCCTTCGAAATGGAGATTTAATCGGTCGCCAACACAGAGAAGAAATCCTAGCCGAATTTCTGTCACAGAGGTAGCGCATCTTCCGCGTGCTCTTGGAGTCCTGGGTTAGAATCCCGGTTCAGGCATGGTTGTTCTTCTGTGTGCTATCTGTGACTGTGCCCTCCCTCCTGTGAAAAGGGAGTTGTGCAAGCGACTGTGATAAGTGTGCAGCTAAAGTATCATTCTTGGCCCTAGTTGGTGCTACTCCAAAAACAATAGACGCTCCTTTCGGCTTAAATCAGTTACTGTATTAGCAGAGGGATTGACCATGGTAAGTGCCATTAGAAACAACAACAACAAATAAATCCTTAAACCTATTTCAGCAATAGGAGATGACTTCATATTAATGGACGACACCTACAGACCACATCGTGTAAACTTGATGAAGGATTTCGTTTTGAAGGAAGGAATCACACGAATGGATTGGCCAGTGAGTTCTGTGTTCATGAATGTAATTGAACATGTTTGGGACATTATAGGCCTTTTTCTGAGTGTTACTATCCCAACAAACTCATTAAGAATTGGAAAGAGATCTTTTGGAAGAGTTAGATAGAATACTTACCCCCCCCCCCATAAATAGTCTCATTGACTCGATATTTCAAAGGCACCTACCCCCTACTAAAAACGATTTTCTTTTAAGGAAACACTTTTTTTTCTCATATGAGTAAATTTCGTGAATGTGTGTGTGTTTGTATACAAATACTCAGTAAAACGCATTTTTTTTCTGCCAAACAAATGCCATTTTAATATCATATAGCCTACTACGTCTATCGATAATGTATCCATCATTCAAACAATTCCTCAGGTGCAAGATCAGACCACAACATCAATATACTTGATTGTTTTAAGCAGGATATTGCTCATAACTACCATAAACGGATGGGAATATCAGTTATTGCTTTTCATGTTTACTAAACTATTATATTGTTAGAAAATCTATGTGTTATTTAATGTAAAAAAGATTCAAAAATTTCAACCATTAAAAATATACCTGTAAATTTGTCTTAGTAATAGAAGGAAATAAATGTTATTTTTTAAACTGAAAATATATATAAAAATTAAATTTTATAATTTTCTACGATATAAATATTAATTTCAAGTAATGTTTACAGACATGCATGTTTTCGCAATTTTTATGACAATATAAAAATCTAATATTCAATTCGATTATCTTAAGATCATAACTCGGCACTTGTATTTTAATTACTTTAATTATTCATTGTTTGCTTCCTTAGATTTACCAGGAGCAAAAATTAAATTTAGTTGCGCCGTTCTTTTCATTTCCCTTAAGAATTTTAAGATACGAAAATGCAATTATAGAAATCCCCCACCCACCCCCCAGATAGACGCAACAGGAATTTTTATACAGATGAAAGTTCTTGCCAATCATTTCACTCGGCAAACCAAGTTGTGAAACCTTCACTGAAAAAGAAACCTTTAAAAGGATTTGAAAGAGCGAGAAAGAAAATAGATGTCCCCGATCGATTGAAAGAACCCGAAGAAAAAGAAAACTTCTAAAGTAAAGTAGAGTTGAGAGTCTTTTCTTTTCCCAAGATCGATTGCCGAAGATTTAAGCATTTATGTCTGACAACGGCGACAAAGCTCCTGCCTCGACAATTAGGCGATACACGTGTGGGAAAAAAATGTGTTGGTTGATTTTAAACGCTGAGTTAAAAGCTTTAAGTTTACGTACATGCATATTCAACAGGAATTTAAAAAAAAACTTTTTTTATCATTTAAAAGCAGAAAAGAAAATTCTAATTTTTGTGATATCCGCAATTAATTCTGCAACTGTACACAATTGATAGTAAAAATACAATTTTGGGGGTGCTCATTCAAATGGTAAAATAATCTCTACTAAAAATTTTCAATTAAGGTAAGAAATTTTAAAGGAGGAGGAACTAAGGTTTTAAATTATTTTATTAATTAGGCGTAAAATGGTTTGACGTTGGTTGACTCAAATTAATTAATAATAGTTAGGTCTCCTAGTTTTGAAATTTTT
>JAOUZG010016901.1:0-11303 GCA_026289955.1 Argiope argentata | reverse complement strand
GCAAGAAACAAAATTAAGTATTCTGTACTTCTGTAAAAGAAAGAAAAGATCGGTAAAAATCTATAAAAGGAAGTAAAAGTCAATATATTATAAAGCACATATTTTCAGTTCTTTAAAGAAACAAAAGGAAGCATTCTGTATTTCTATGAAAGGAAGTAAAAATCAATGTATTGAAAAACCAATATTTTCAGCCCTTTGCAAAAAATAAAAGGAAGCATATTTCTATAAAAATAAGTGAAGATCAATTCATTGAAAAACACACATTTTTATCACATTGCAAAAAACAAAAGAAAGCATTCTGTACTTCTATAAAAGGGTGTAAAAGACAATACATTATAAAGCACATATTTTCAGTACTTTGCAGGAAACAAGAGGAAGCATTCTGTATTTCTATAAAAAGAACTAAAGATCAATGTATTGAAAAACACATATTTTTATTACTTTGCTAAAAACAAAAGAAAGTATTCTATAAAAGGATGTAAATGTCAATATATTATAAATCACATAGTTTCAGATCTTTGCAAGAAAAAAAAGGAAGCATTCTGTATTTCTATAAAAGGAAGTAAAGATAAATGTATTGAAAAACGTATATTTTCAATTCTTTGCAAAAAATAATAGAAACATAAGATATTTATATAAAAAGGTGTAAAAATCAATGCACTGAAAAACACATTTTTATTTTACTTTGCAAGAAGCAAAAGTAAGCATAAGATATTTCTATAAAAAGAAGAGACGATCAATTCATTGAAAAACACATATTTTTATCAGTTTGCAAGAAACAAAAAGAAGTATTCTGTACTTCTATAAAAAAGGTGTAAAAATCATTACATTAAAAAGTGCATATTTTCAGTACTTTGCAAGAAACAAAAGGAAGCATAAGATATTTCTATAAAAAGATGTATAATTGAATGTATTGCAACACACATACTTTTTAGTATTTTACAAGAAACAAAAGGAAGTATTCTGCACTTCTATAAAAGGAACAAAAGGTCATTAGACGTACCTAATTAGCCGTGACAGTTTCACAATTTGTATAGATTGAAAAATATCCCGGATTTTACCAAAACCATCTACCTTATACCAACAAATTGACTTAATATCAATAGTTGACTGACATTGTAATTTGAATGAATGTTTAAAATATGTTGACTACGATAAAAAGTCGATTTTTTGCGAAACTGAACTTTTTTTAAATTTAATATCCCTAATGATTGAACAGGTTTTCTTATGGAACTGCTGGAATTTTGTTCCTAAGTCTACATTTCGGATAACTATACTGATTTTTATATTCACGTTTACTTATGTTTTAATGCTACTGTACATCTTTAGATGCTATTTCCTCATACATATAAAATAATATATTTTTATGACGATAAACTTCATAAATTAAAACCTGATACCTATTTTTTGATCAAATTCGGTATAATAATTTCTCAAAATGTTCTACAGTTCCTGGACTAGATAATAAATAATCTATTTACTGAGAAATATTTTATAGCTGATTTAGTGCTTCACAATACTGAAAAGATTGAAAGTTTCGTGTTATTTATCAGTCGAAAGCCGATATTTAAAGAATGGATGGAAATACAGCTTATTTTTTAGTTCAGAAACTAGATAATATTTCCTTGAAGTCATCCACGAAAATTTAACCAAATCATATGATAAATCTATAAGCTAAAAGAATTTTGTTTTACACTTCTTTTAAGCTCCCCAAAAGCTCTTTTGTCTAATTTTTTTTAAAAAAAAATTCTGGCAACTTGTATATTTTGGTTTCATAGAAGTTTTTTTTTCTCAATCCTTTTTATGCAAATATTCGGATGTTTTTCAAAAAAATTAAATTTAAAAAGGTTGTTGTTGTTTCTAATGACACTTGCCATGAACAAGCCCGCTGATGCATCAGCAAGTTTTAAACCTAAAGGAACGTCTCTTGTTTTGAATAACTCCAACTAGAGCCAAGAGTATTAATTAGCTACTCACTCATCGCATTCCCTTGTACAGCCCCTTTTTACAGGGGAACACGTCCACTTTTTACAGATAGAACACAAAAGAACAACCGAGTCTCGAACCCGGGACGCTCAGATCACGGGGAAGATGGGTACCCCTATGAACGGACGCCGGCAAAAAATTTGTTATAGTAGTTGATCTATATTAATAACAAAAGCAAACATATTTCTATGATAATTGCCGAAACCCAACAGAACTGGTCATCAGATCTAGAATTACTAAATTTGGCATGGGTATAGTTAGGAGAACGAAAATTTGTATCTTGGAGTGTTGTTTAAACTTTTAATTAATTAAAAATGTCAGATTTTTTTGTCTACATTTTCCGGAAATATTATCATACAAAAATTATTTTTCCACCAACTTAAAATTCAAAATAATGTTCGTCTTATTGATTCCATTTGACTCAAGAGTCGAATTTCCCCCTAATTTTAAAGAAATTTGAAAATATTTGCATTTAAAATTTACAATAATGCTTATCCTTCCTGCCATGAAATTCAAGTCATATAACTTTAAAAAAAGCTAAAACATTTTTTTAAAAAAAATTCCTTATAAATAATTATTTCTTCTTCATGTGATGCAATGCAAAGTTCCAAATTAAGTTTGAATGCTAAAACACAACTTTGCATAAAATGTGACATCAGTACGCAAAAACCATGGCCATGTTTGTCTCGTGACTATGACGTCAAGTGAATTGACTCGATTGGAAGTGGGTCATCTAAAAGCTAATTTGGCCGAAAAGGCAATAAAAACAGTGATCCCTCTCGACATTGCCCTTTTGCAGACGGAACAACTTTTCCGAGGGCATTCCAAGCTGTCAGACACTGCAATAAAGCTATCCCTAAAGCAGTAAAACGTCTCCACTGGTTTGATTGAACGCCACTTCGAATATATTGAAAAAGGAAACAACTTCGAATAGAATTTCTTGTTATCAATATTGAAAATTTCCTTTTGAGTTTGGGTTCCAGAAAGAAGCGGTTGAATTCAGCCATTTCATGTTCCGAATTCGAATAAATGTCTCGAATCGATTAATCATTAAATATTTGCTTTCGAGAAATGATGCATTAGATTTAGATATTAATAAAAATTATACTTTTACAGAATTTTAACTTCCTAGCTTTTTCTATATAGTATCATTCAGCTTTTACCTCAATTTAAATGGCCAAAGGAATTGTGACATAAATGTGCCAATACATGAATAAAATTAAAAATTCTCAAAAAAATGTTTTAAATTGCACTTTATTAAAATTATATTTTCCTGTAGTATTTATGTCAAACTGACGGATGTAGTCTTCTTGAAATTTATTCACATAATTTCTAATAAAGAAATTATATTGAAAAGGATTAGAATGAAATCTGCTATGAATATTTCAATGCATCATGTAAGAACATCATTTCTTGAACGGCCAAGCACCACGTGCTCGTGCAAGTTAAATTATATTTTTATTCATTTCAATTGTTTCAGTGAATGAGTCACTTTAGTATTGCCAACGATCGAAGAAAAAAAACTTTGTCTCGCTTTTAGTGTTTAAAAAAATACCTCATTTCCTATTTATTTCATTTCATAAAATCACGCTCTCAAAATGACATTTTTCTAGGTTTTATTTGCTGTTGTAATAATTAACTTTTTTTAAAATCAGAGCTTTTGTGAATGCAATTTCTACACGTTATTTAAAGCTGATTTTTTAAGATGCTCGTGCAGATATTAATAAAATTTTATTTTTCGCCTACGGATTTTTGTTGACGCAAAAAACCTCATCCCCAAAGCAACATCGTGTTCTGACATGATAATAAATCTATAATGCTTTAATAAGCAACAAAATATATCGAAGACATGACTAAAAAGCAGATGAGTTTTTTTTTAAAAAAATCCGTCTTCGTTTGACAATGAATCAAAAGATGAGACAAAGATATAGTTTAATTAATTATCGTTAAGTGTTTATATAAGTGAAATGATTTACCAGTTTCAAAATGACATTTTTCTAGGTTTTATTTACTGTAATAATTAACTTATTTTTTTTAATCAGAGCATTTGTAAATGCGATGTCATCAAATTATTAAAAGCTTATTTTTTGAGATGCTCGTGCAGATAATAAAATGTAAATTTTTGGCTACGAATATTTTTATTTTTCGCCTACGGACTTTTGTTCATTCCCAAAATAATATCATATTCTGACATGATAATAATAATAACAAAACTGCCCCTATATATGAGACCATAACAATCATAGTTGTCACAAGAATGAAATAAAATTTTGACTTAAGTTATTTTGAAGCATAAGGTCAAGAATTGTATGAAAAACAATGGTTAAGCTCTAATAGTTGCGATTACAGTGACTAGACAGATTAAGAAGAAAACAGAAAATAATTGTAATGTGTCTAGCAGAGACGTGAATTTCCAAAAGATTCTTTTTGCTATGCTACGTCTTTTGATTCTAGGTACCATCACCATTTAAGTAACATTTTTTTTTTCAATCGGCTTAGAAAACTATGTCTAAAACACAAAATCGAATTTGATGCACTATTAAGTGCATATCATGGATTAATTGCTAAATGACACGCCAAGGATAGCACGAAAGTTTCAGTAAAAATGCTAAATTCATGCCAAAAAAGTTATTTTGTAACTATTGTGGGTCTGTGCCATTTAAGGTGCTCTCTGAAATGACAAATTTATTAGAAAGTGTGCGAGAAAGTTTTGGCGATACCATTCCCACTAGTTTTATATTTATCCTGATGATTTCTTTCAGTATAATTTTTTTTAATTTCAAATTCTTCCTCTTTATTTTCTTTATCTTGTAACAAACGAAGCTTTTTGGCATTTAATGTATTCCCGCCAAGGTAGAATTTCCTTCTTTTGGGCATAATGACATTTGAAATGCTGCTTAAAATCAGACGTAAACAAATAAATGTATCGCATATGCATACCACAGCTCTTGCTATTTGCACATGCGCAGTTTGAGGTTTTCACGCATGCGCGGATAAATCGAAATCACAATTATAAAACTCCCCTTTTTATTTTGATATGAATTTAAAGAACTAACTTTCTCCAATAGATGTTCTACAAAAACGCTATAAATATCTCCAATATCCATGATCTATTTCTCTGGTTTTTTGAGGTTCAAACATACAGACGCTTTCAGGAAACTTCATTTTA
The DNA here is from genome assembly GCA_026289955.1 of Argiope argentata. NCBI lineage: Eukaryota > Metazoa > Arthropoda > Arachnida > Araneae > Araneidae > Argiope > Argiope argentata. Next base: position 6,148 of record JAOUZG010016901.1, on the reverse strand, counting down.
TACTATGTATAGATAACATGACTAGAAAAAAAAATTACCTTTTAAAAAAGTTAAGCACTCTGCCAATATGCATGTGATTTTTTTTTCAATGTCCCAATGTTTGCTAGTTAATCCTTCTCAAGCTGGATAAAACCCATCTAAACAAGCACGTGTCCAATCGAAATGCGAAAGCTTAGAAAATAATCTTGTACAAGAATCCTTGAGAATTATTACTGATTAATTGCTCATCCATACAGCAAACTCACCAATAATTGCCACTCATAATACGAAACTAATTCAAGTTGCGGCTAATATTTCACATCTGCAGGTCCGGGAACGCTTAAACGCGCGTAAACATCCGTGCCTGATAATTACTGCCGGATTCCAAACCCCATTAGCGTTCCGAGAGCGTTTAAGAATTCGAAATGTGACGTTGATCGCTTCTGAAAAGTCATAAACATTCAGAGCCATGTGTGAGGCATCATTCTTCTAATCTATCAGTTGTCGGCAAGAAGGCCATTAAAATAAAGAGTAATGCGTTCTTCTGTGTGTCTTACCGTCCCCAGTAATTCAACTCAATGGGCCGCGGCTTTCGTCATCATCCTTTGAATCTGCCTGTACATCTTCGCCAGAATGCATTTGCAGAAGTGTTAATTTTATCATTCGTGCACATGCGCCAAATGAATAATACTCTAAGATCGTTTGTTATGCATCTCGGTTTGATAAAAAATAGCCCATTTTTAATGCCTTGCACAAGCTGCTGGATAATTTTTAATTATTCAAATGTTTAAAAAAATTAAAAGCTACTAAAATATTTTGGCAACTATAATAAGATCGTTTCCTGTGCGTCTTGGTTTGATCAAAATTGTCCAGTTTTAATGCCATGCCTCTGTTGCTAGATAAAGTTATATTATTCAAATGCCGGCTTGCTGGCACAGAAGTAGCGCGTCTTCCTCATGTTCTGGAAGTCCCGGGTTCGAGTCCCGGTTCGGGCATGGTTGTTATTCTGTGTGCTATCTGTGAGATGTGTGAATGTGCCCCCCCCCTGTAAAAAGGGGTTGTGCAAGCGAATGTGGTGAGTGTGTAGCAAAGTCGTACTCTTGGCCCTAGTTGGCGCTACTCAAATACAAGAGACGCTTCATTCGGCTTAATCTGCTGCTGGGTTCAGCGGCGGGTTTGCTTATGACAAGTGCCATTTGACACAACAACAACATCATATTATTCAAATTGTAAAAATAAACAAAGATTAAAATGAAATCTGCTATACATATTTCAATGTATCATCTCAGAACATCATTTCTTGAACGGCCGAACACCACGTGCTCGTGCAAGGTAAATTATATTTTTGTTCATTTTAATGGTTTCATCGAATGTGTCACTTTAGTATTGCAAACGATCCCAAAAACTTTGTCTCGCATTGATTGTTTTAAAAAAAAATATCGCATTTCCTATTTATTACATTTCATATATTTACATGCTCAAAATGACATTTTTCTTGGTTCTATTTGCTGTAGTCATTAACTTATTTTTTTAATCAGAGCTTTTTTATAGGCAATGGCAATGCGTTATTAAAAGCTGATTTTTTGAGATCCTCGTTCAAATAATAAAATTTCAATTTTTTCGCCTACGTATTTTTGTTGACCCAAAAACAACATTATGTTCTGACATGATAAAAAGTTTGAAGTAGAATATGGTATAGTTAATTATAATTCTTAAAATGTTGTGGCAGCTATAACTAAGATCGTTTGTTGTACGTTTTGGTTTGATAAAAAGTGTTCAGTTTTAATGCTATGCCTCTGCTGCGAGATAAACTTATATTATTCGAATAGTAAAAAGAAAAGGAAAAATCTTAAATATAATATGGTGTAGTTCATTATAACTTCATAAAACATTTTGGAAATTATAAGATTCTTTGCTGCATGTGTTGGTTTGAGCAGAATTGTACGGTTGTAACGCTTTGCAACGGCTGTTTTATAATTTTATTTAATTCAAATTATGAAAAAAAAAGAAAAAGAAAGAAATCTGAAATAGAATATGGTATAATTAATTATAATTTGCTAAAATGTTTTTGGCAACTGTAACTAAGATCGTTTACTTAGTCCGACTTGTTTTGATCAGAATTGTACAGTTTAAACACTTTGCAACTTTTTTTAATATAATTTTAGATCATTCAAACTGTAAAAAGAAAAAAAAGTTTGAAATAGAATATTGTATACTTAATTATAACTCTCTTAAATGTTTTGGAAGCATTTTTTGTCATTTCGTTATCTGTATCTCGATTAATAATACGTAATTAACAAAATAATTTTTCTCTTCAGTGATTTTAGAAAGAGATTCTCATAAGGATTTCTTTGACTCTTGTTCAAGGGATTCTAAGAAAATGTAAGCATTATAAATTTTTATACCTTCGCTCTCAGTATGAAATAGACGAAAGTCATCCGTTTTTTTTTTTTTTTGAGTTTATGTTAGAATTAATTAAATAGAAAAAAACTGGGAACGGGACAGACAATTAAAAAAACATTTTAGAGTTAAGTTAATATGGGCTAAATTAAGATAAAAGCAAATTAATTAAGATATAAATTAAATTTTAAGATATCATTATGCGTGTGTGTGTTAAATATATATATGAGGGTATTAAATTGCAGTAATAATATATCCCTTTTTAATTTGGGGATTTTAAGATATGAGTTCCATATTGTTTGTCATGTCGGTGATAATAAACTTACAGGGCATTAAGTAAAAGTAATAACAATTAATTAAAAGTTACTTTTTAGCAAATTAAGAGTTTGCATTGCATTTAGCAAATCAAGAGTTTGCTAAGAGTACAAAATCTTTCAAAACTTGCTCAATTTATCATTAAGATTCATCCCAAATGAATACAAACCACTAACGTGTGTGTTTTTTTGACAAAATACATTAATTTATATCGTTTCTTGGGAAATAAATAAATAAATATGAATACTTCATACGCAAGGCTGTTCATCTTTATAATATTCAAAGTTACCCTTATATTGTATAGATTTCTTGCTGTAACTCCTATATATTCAATGATAATTGTTTTCAACTACTCAACTGGTTGTAGAAAATGAACATTGAACTTTTAAACGCATTTTAATATACCGGGTGTCCAAAAAGTTCCCGTACTCCAAATTTAAAAAATAATTTTTCATGATTTTTTTTCAAGTATATTAAATTTTGACATACGAATAATGAAACCATGGACATGCTTGAAGCTTTTTTCGGTGATCGACTTATCTCAAAAAATCTTTGGCCACCTCGATCCCCTGATCTGACCATCCGGACTTTTTTCTGTGGGGATATTTAAAGGACAAAGTTTATGAAGGGGATCCTTAAACAATAGATGATTTGAAAATCGCAATTACCCAAAGGATACAAGAAATCACTCCTAGCATGTTAAAACGCGTTTCCAAAAACATGCTCAAACGAGTTCAGCTTTGTCTCCAAGAAAGGGGTGGACACTTTGAACATTTATTATAAATGTAAGTTCGGTATTTTTTTCCTTAGTTATGTTAAAAGTGCTTTTTGTCATTGGCATAAAAATAATTCTTTTTAAACCTATTGTTTTTGTAAAATAAATTCACGAATTATCAGTACGGGAACTTTATGGACACCCTGTATTAAATCAAATGAATGGGTAGAGAGCGTTTAACTAATGTTATCAATAAAAAAGCAGGTCATTATAACGAGTAATAATCATAATTAAAAAATAATTTCACCAACAAATAAAACTAATGAATAACAGAGAAACTAGCATGGCAACCCGATAATCCAATACTTTGCAGTTTTATTTGTTTACCTTTGCGCCTTAACAACAATAATAAATATGCAGTACCCGTTCCCAAACTGCACACTGGCGCCTATTAATAGGTCTCATTGGGGCACGCGATCCCGAATCTGTCCTACACCACCGCACGCCAGACAGCCCCAGCACATGCGTAAGCCAGGCGCCCCTCCAGGGGTTCAGGGGGACGCGAAGTCATTATCAACTAATGCAATAGCATTGAGAACTTCTGCCAAACAATAATTGCTGCACGTATGCATGTATATCTCTGAATCACGGGTTCCACAAAAAGACAAGTCTTGCTCCAGGGGTTGGTGAAAGACCCCCTTCTCCCTTCCTCTAGCCTCCCTTCATGCCCCAGATATTGCCATTTTTTTTTTAGTAAATTGGAGGTGGGATCGAACTAAGCACGGTTTGTTATTTTGGATATTAATAAAAGAATGGTCACCCTAAGAGGCCATTTTGGGAAGTTCAAGGGGCCTTTGGCAAGGGGGTGTTCTGCACCAAATGGCCACGCCCAAACCTGTGTGAGGTTTAACTGGGGACAGGTGGTTTGTAAAAATCCTAAAGTGCGGTGGTGGAACTCGTTTGTAGGACATCGATGACGCATTTGCTCATTTTTGTGTGAAAATGTACAACACTTTATGGTGAAAAGTTGACATTATAGATAGTTCTGATACCTATTTCGTTTTATGAGACTATTTTCACTTTTGTTCTAAAAATTGCTTTTAACGTAAATATTTTTATTATTTACGAATCACTTAAAGTTATGTGGAAATTTTATTTCTGCTTCAAAAAAAATATCCGAATTCAAGTGAAAAAGTATCAAATCATGCGTTCTTAATTAATTTAATTAATCGTACATTCTGACTAAATAAACTAATCTTATTGAAATTGAATTCTTTGATATTTGATTGTAGAGTGACGGAAGAAAAATTGGCTGCTTTTTATCTTATGAATAATAAAATTTTCATCTGTATTATATAAAATTTGCTGTCAATAAAATAAAGCTCTTTAAGTTAAAAGCTTTTTCAGGATTAAACCTACCTTCTCCTCCCCCCGCGATTCTCTTGTTACATGACAATTTCTAATTTTGAGATCAGTCCTGTAAAATAAGGTCGCTTAGTATTCTTTCAACTTAGAATCAAAAGAATCCTTAGAATTTTATAAATTCCACTTAATTTTTGAATCGAATTATAACTAAAAGTGACTAATTGTTTGTATATGAATTGCGTATAAAAATATAATGGTTTTATATATGTCTGACACATAGATAAAGTGGTTAAATGAATAAAAAATTATGTTATCGTCTTTATTTTTGTATTATGTTTTCTTCCATTGAGGAGGAGGGGTTGTTATTGAGATTGATGAGCTCCCGGCATGGTGCTTGGTTCTCGCCACCTTGCTGTGTACTGAATAATAGTTGGGAGTGTGGCTCCTCCCTCCCATCGATGACAGGCGTACTTCCTTAGGGAAGGGTTATACCTTGATCGTTGATGGCCCTTACGAATCAAACATAGTTCCTTCCAGTCTTGCTTCTGTGACAGTGCTGTCATTCATATTTTTATGTATACCTTCCAGTGGGTTGGAATAGATGGTATATGAATATTCTTTTGTTCATTTTTACAATAGCTGTCACATCAGGTTTGAGGCTATCCAGTGAAATTAAATGGCACTATATTTGATGTCGAAACTTTCCAGTATCCTAGAATTCATGAGTTTTGACGAAAGATGAAGTCTGGTTGTGCTATTAATTATAATGACAAAAATAATGAAATATGCCAAAGTACATATGTTATTTGGTGCTTTTAACTTTTGTTTTAAAATAGGTACAGCTATACTGCCTGTTTTCTGCTACTTTTAAAAATCTCAACACTTTTTTGAGAATTTTTTTAGGTTCTTTCAGAACATTAAATTCTGGACTTCTATTCTTTTTCAAGAAGGGTTACAATTTTTCAAACTTCTTCACATAAAAATGAAAAGCTAACTAAATGCAAAAAAGAATTATGGCTGTGATTTGATTTCCTCATATTTGCCATTTAGTAGGATGTATTATCTTCTCTTTTTTTCAGTCACAAACTTAGTAGTATTAGGTAACAACAACAAAAAAAACATGCAAAAGTTATTGTTAATAAAAACACCTTATTTTTTCAATACCATTTGTTCAATTTTTTTAAACATTTTTTATCTTAACTTGCAAGTAGATTTCTATACCTATTGCAGTTGAAGACTACCTATTACAATGGTTTCTCATGACAAGATAGCAGAAAAATTTCTTCAACTCTTCATTAATCATGGTTCTTAGAATTCAAAATCACCCTGTGTGTGTGTGTGTGTGTGTGTGTGTGTGTGTGTGTGTGTGTGTGT
>JAOUZG010016891.1:0-13163 GCA_026289955.1 Argiope argentata | reverse complement strand
AGGAGGAGTAGGTGGAGTTGGAGGAGGAGGAGTAGGTGGAGTTGGAGGAGGAGGAGTAGGTGGAGTTGGAGGAGGAGGAGGAGGTGGAGTTGGAGGAGGAGGAGTAGGTGGAGTTGGAGGAGGAGGTGTAGGTGGAGTTGGAGGAGGAGGAGTGGAAGATGGAGGTGGAGGAAGTGGAGGTGAGACTGGAGGTGGAGGAGGAAGTGGAGGAGAAAATGGTGGTGGTGGTGGTGGAGGAGGAGACAAAGGAGCAGGGGGTGGAGGAGAAGGAAAAGACATTGGAGAAGGTGAGGAAATAGGTGAAATTGGTGGTGGTGGAGCTGGCATTCTAGGAGGGTTGGGGATGAAGACGTCATCTTCCTAAATAGAAGCGTTCACAAATTTAGAAAATTCCTATGAAGAATGATTCAGAATTGTAATTATATTATGGTCACATTTAATATGTGCTGAGGTTATTTTACTAGCCGTATTTCAATTGATACGAATATAACTTATTTCGAAATTTTATGACACAACTTTTAAATTTTGTGACAATGCCTAAAACATATGGCATTAAATAAGATATTCCATTTCTATTTATTTTTGTTAAGTAAAGAAATGAATAAAAATTACACTAGTTCTAATTAAAATAAAAGAAAATGAATGTATAGATAAATCAATTCAACTATTTAATTTTTATATTCTCGGAGCAAAATTTTGGGTAGCTTTTTTTAAATTGTGTATTATAAAGAACTTGAAATCAAATTTAATTGTAATAATTTGGCTTTCATTAGGAAATAAATGCATTATACGTTAATGCTTAAGTGCTAAAAGATATATATTTCAGTTTTGCTGGATATATCAAACACTTACTATATAGTCTTAGCTGGCGTATTGACATAGGAATAGCACGTCTTCTCCACGATCTGGGCGTCCCGGGTTTGAGTTCCGGTTCTCGTATGGTTGTTCTGTTTTCTATTTGCAAGGTGTTTGAAAGTGCCCTCCTGTGGGGAACTGAGGTTGAGTTCTAATGGCCCTCAATGGCCATGGTACGACCCTTCTAGTAAGAAATACGTCCCAATTTCGGAAGTCTAACTCCCACCTGTTAGTGTACCCTCCAAGGAGGGCGAGATGCAACCACCCTTGGAGGGATCCAGAAGGATCTCATCCTCATTTTGAGGTGCCCTTTTGCGTGTTTCCGCGAGAAGGTTAAAATCCTAAAGATTAACGCATGAAATATTTGACAATGACAGAAAATATTCGTTATGTTTTAGGTTATAACTGGCGTCAAACTAAGAATAAATTATTCTAAATAATTCGTCTAATTTATGATACTAAATCTCAACCCAATGCTCCGTCAGAGATGTCAAACTTTATTCCTACATCTGCCTTGAAGTTCTTCTTTAATAAGTAATATCCCCTTCGAATATCCAACGCCATTCAGATAACTAAATTTGCAGCATACAAGATCATATCTATTTCAGGAAAAATGAGTTATTCTTAATGACGTACCAAAGAAGAACGAATATATACGCATTTTTTAATGTACTACACTCACTAAAATGTTATAAGAAGGTTCTTTGAAAAATAATTTCGCTTTGGGGTTCATTGGATTTATTTGAATTCGGTTAGGCTGGGATAAGTGCTCAGAGAAATAAGGTTCTCTGGCTTTGGCTAAGTGAGCACGTAGCAAAGACAACAAAGGTTCTATATTCATTCAGTTGAAGAAATTTAAATTAAATTGAAGAAATTAAAATTTACAAAAAAACTTTTGATTAATTTAAGATAAAATAGACTACATTATTAAAAGGAGGTTTCTGTGCAGAATTTTTCCGCATGAACATATTAATTATTTGGGCGAATTATTCTTAGATCTTCACAAAGATTTTGACTTCACAGTATGATTTTCCCCACCAACAAAATTGTGTTTTGATGAAGACAGTAATCAGATACAAGTCAGTTACTTGAATTAGATACAAGTCATGAATTTATAAATCCCGTATTTTCAAAGATGTAAAGGTGAAATTCTGTTTGAGGAAAGTTGCCATTCTTGGCAACTTGAGACTTATTTATGGAGGCAAAACATGCATAGACACCAGATCATAATGAAATCAGTACTGTAACATATTTTGAAGGTCAGCTTCTGCTTGGCTATGACAGGCACTGATTATGTTTTTGCATTAACAGAGACATTTATATTTTTCTTCATTATTTATTCTGAATGATAGATTTTTTTAGAATACATTTTTGAAATTTAAAGAATTGCACTGGTGATTGAATGGAATGAGTCACAAGCTATATCAAAATATTCTTTCAAAAATTTAAAGATATATGTATGTTTAAAAATTCTTACGAGTTTTACGGAATAATTCAATTGCAAGGATTTTCTTCTTTTATATATTGGATTTGAAATACAATAGCGTCACTTTGGTGCTTTTCTCATTGATGATAGGCTAGTTAAATTTCGGAAACGGCTTTTAAGTTTGATTAATCTTCTAAGTATAAGTTTTGAATCTAGGGATCATCACTCAGAAACTCGAATGTTTTGGTAGGATTTATGATTTCATGCGATTTTGATTTTCCTTTGGTGGAGATGCCTTTGGCGTTTAAGTAGGTTCGCTCCGAGGAGGTATCTCAAACCTAAATTCCCATATATTATGAGCACAATGCAGCTATCAATTTTTGTTAGTGTTACACTAATTGTTATTTATGGGAGTTTGCACTCAATATAATGTAGGCACTTAGCAATGTAGTATATAATGTAGGCACGAATTGTGATGACACGAGCAAATGACGACTTTGCATACGACACTTCGCTTACTCACGTATTAGAATGTCGATGTGCCAACAGTCGCCAACTATCTCGAGCCAATTTACTTAGGTAGCCAGAACTCTTGATACATTACACCGACATTTTCCATCCGTTTTCTCACATAAACGCATCTTATGTCCATTCAAGCACGTATTTTTAGATGGAATAATTCCATAACTTTTTAAAATCCGTCTCTACATCTTTTTGGTTAGCAAGCAAATCTCAAATTTTAATCATTTTAACGAGTTAAAAATCAGAACAGAAAAAACGCTTGAGGATCTTCTGTGAAACCAACAAAATGTCGGACGACAGTTAAGGTCTTAACAGTTTTTAAAATAATGCTGGTTATTTGCCATTATTGGCGGTTTAGCAGCTCATTGCCGATGCCTTCAATTTTGGTGATAAAGATCGACGGCTTAATACGCAAGTACTGGCCCTTCTTATCTCTTTAATAAATTATACTTTCTATAACCCTTCTATAATGGAAGATAATTATCCAATTACTTAAATGCTTTCGATAGCTCTCATTGTAACAGAGTTTTATATTGAAGAATTTCCCCTATTTAAATACACCTTCAGAAATTTATCTCTGGAAATATTGATCTAAAATCTTTTGCACCATTTTCAGCTTCTTTGAAACGAGAGCTGAGTTTCAGCTATTAGAATGTATTTGTTCAAAAACGTAAGCCTTTTAAAGAAATCACCAAAACAGAAATTATTTTTCAACAAACTTTAATGCATAAAAATCATTAAAATATTCGTAAAGTAATCATAAAAAGCTATTAAATGAAGTGAACATTAATATTGATGAATAAAACTTTAAAAATGTAACACTTTGATTTTACATAAGTTAATTCTGAATTTTTGTGATCAGAATAATGAGATGTTACTGATTATTAAAGAAAAGTACGATTGCCTCTTAATAATTTTACTAACAGCTAGTGAAATAGTAAAACAGAAAGATAATTTAAATTTATCGAATTTAGTGGTATCTATCTGAAAAATTGAGGCTATTCCTTAATACCCTTAAAATTTATTTTGATTATGTATGACAAATTGTTCAAAAATGCGTAAATAATTGCTTACTAGTTCCTCAACCACTCCGGCTAAAACAAGGGCTTGTTGCTCCCGGAGGTAATCCTGAAAAAAAAAAAGTTCAATGAGTATCACAAGCATAAAATTCAGTGAAAGGTTTAGATTAATCTGAAGAAGTATTGAAAACAGTTTATATATATATATTCAGCATAGTTGGATTCTAATATCGCAAAGAAAAAAATCTAAAATAGAGAGAAAAAAAACGTTTTTCATTAACATCTGCTTAACTTGACATCAAAACCAGCCTTAGGCAACCCATTGCTTCCTCTGAAATATTGGTTGTGTTTAATCTCAAAAAAATCTCTTATGTAAAATTTATTTTATTCGACATTTTTGAAAAAAATATTTTTGAACAAGTGACAACATATATTAGAGTTATTTTAACCTATCTTCACTTGCTATGCTTATTGCCTAAACTAACTTATATAATGTCCTATAATCGTATATAATTTTCTAAAAACATGTATCTTTTCAAATTGCAAGGGAAATTTTTATTAATTTTGGGATATAAACATCTGTAGCATTTTTATTTTATTCATTTATTCATCTAGATATGTATTTCATGGTAGCTAAATATACTATAAAATAAAAGCTTGTATAAACAAAATAAAAATCTTCATTGATTCAATAAAATTATTTAAAATTTCACCTGCTTAACTCTTCTTTAAATAGGCCTATGCAATGTCCTAACTAATCAGGTGCAAAGCATTCTTCATAGTAAAATTGAGCATAAAAATCGAATTCAAATAATTGTCATCTTTATACTCCGAACAACTTATTAAAAGCATGTATGTTTTTTAAACCACCCGTTAAATTTATAATTGAATTCTTTTTCCCATACAACAAAATAATGTAAATGTTTGTTTCTTTCAGAATATGTTTATTTAAAAAAATCTCCTTAAATAAAGAGGAACTGTTTTACTTTTAATTCTACGAAAAAGAGAATCATTTTTTACGCCATATCCAGATTTCTCGAAGTCGCTTTTTCTGTGTGCCCAGTTTTTGTCTCCACTTGTCTAACGGCTCCTTTTCAATATAATATTCATTAAAATACTGAATTCGTTTCTAATGAAGTTATGATATTTAATATCCTAAAATAAAATAAATAAATCACTTCGAATCTATATAAAATGTATTTTATTGTTTATAAATGCCTTGAAATAAGGTTTTTGTTTTGTTTTGTTTTGCTATCAGGCCATATTTTTCACCGATGTGCTTGATTATGGGCGGACTTGGACTCCCCGACCAACACGCAAATATCAAAACGCCGAATGAACGGGATTATATTATTGCAATCTATTTTCGGCCTACCGGATGGTCTATGAAAATGACATCTTGAGATGCTGAAAACGGAGGAATTTTCCGGAATGTACGGCTGTAAAACACTTACTTCTATTTCTCTTCTCACTTGTTCCTGGACTCTTCTTTCGTCAATAGATCTTCTTCTTTGAGAAGATCGATCTAAAATTTTAAAATGTTAGAGTGAGTACTCCATATAAAAGATAACTTTTTAATTATTAGCTTCTTTGCAAATAAGGATTATACAATTAATAATATTGCTATTTCTTCAATATTTCATTTAAACCTACCTGCATATCTAAGAGTATTTTTAAATTAATAAAATAATGCATTTTATTCACGTTATAATTTTTTATTGAAATTCAAAAGAAATGAAATGAAACATATTGAAAAGAATTTAAATTAAAAAGGCAGTTAACTTATATAATTGAAGTTGCATTAAATATTTTTTTTAATATAGAGTATTTGAAAAAATATTCAAATCACAATAATGCGAGGATATTTCTATCAATTAAAAAATATAGTGCTATCATACACCATAAATAAATTATATAAAAACGTGCTTCCAAAATGTTGTTTAAAGAAATAGGGTGATCTGACAGAAACCAAAATCTCATCCATCATTTGGCAAGATTTGCAAAAACAGCTAGTTTTGGCAACAAAAGGAAACTATATTTTATACTGGTTTGAAGTCATATTTATCGACATTCATGATAAGGGGGATCTATTTTAATCACTGAAAGTGTTTTGTATACATTTTAAGAAAAAAAAATTGACTTTACTGAAACCACTTATATTTTTCTTTATTTAAACTACTTGTTTGATTGTAAGCAATGCATTAGAAACAATTCTTATAATCAAACTATTTCATTTGGACTACCAAACGCATTATGCCGCCCAAAGCCGGCATCCTTATCAGTCAATTCGAACTCTCGAAAAATGTAATCCAAGCTGGCAGCCGAGATTCCTAATTATGAAATCAGGCTGAACATATGTCAGAATACACGGATCTGAAAATGCTCATTTTGTCCTTCTTACAATCAGTCTGGAAAAAAATCGTAACATAATACTTCAGAAACAATCATTTGAGAACAATGATCTGCATTTATTTTAATAAAAACATTCCCCTTCATTTTTTTAAAAATAATTTACCGTCCTCGAAGGACATCGATCATAAATTATAATTGAGTCTTTTGTTGTTTATCAGACGAACTCGCACAGGCCATTAAATCTAGTATCTTAATTGTTTGGAATCCTACGTCTGTATACTATGAAATATTAATAAGAATTAAAAATAAGGATCTATATTATCGTTTACTTCATTTCAATAATTCTATTTCCTATCAACTTTAAATGTTTCGAAAATGATTTTGGAATTTTTCGTTTTTCAAATGTGGACAGCTGCGGCTGAGAACATGTTCTTGTTGAAATCCCCACGATAAAGAAGTAACTTCTAGGATTTTATATTGTATTATATATTAGGCCAATCGCCTCCTGGCATGCTGGGAGGATTCGACTATTCAATATCACCCCTCAAGAGAAAAATCATTTACTCAAGTTTACAGATTTCATTTTTGCTAATAGAGTTGGCATTTTGGGAATACACCACTCCAGCGTAGAATAAATCAAATTTCATATTATTGATAATGTATTAGATATCGTTACAAAAGACCTCAACTGTAATTTCTTTAGTGATTTCTAACTATCTTTTCACCTATCTTTCTTTAGTGATTTATATAATATAACTTTTTAATAACACAATACATTTAAATATCAAAAAAATGAAAAGTAACTCACCATCATCCCCAATATCATCCGATTCTCTTACCCTCTGGAAAAAAAATCTACTATAACATAAGTAAGCATTTTTATCTTACTTTTTGAAAAATTTCTACTTATCTTAAACACAAGCATAATCATTTCAGATAATTTTTTAAGCATTTACTATTAACAGAGAGATATTCAAAGATTTCAAACGTTATACAAGTTTACAAAATACAATACAAAACTTCACACAAGTTTTCTTTTTCTGTAAATTTTATGCAATCAGATAATAGCAAAATATAAGAATGAGCTATTTAGAAATGACTTCTTACGAAATTTTGTAAGAAATTTGAACACTTTTCGAAATAATTGGCAAGGTATTCTCTATATGCAGAAACTTAAAATATCCCCTTTAAGATTATTACAACAAATAAAAAATGCAACAATAAAAGCTTCCAAACTTTACAATAAATTACAAATTTTGTCTTGACAATATTACATTACATTACATTACATACATACACACACACACACACACATATTATATATATATATATATATATATATATATATATATATATATATATAGTCAAAACGATCAAATTACTACCAAAAGTCATTTAACTCCCTCTCATCATAGAAATTGTCGCTTCAAGCAGTAATTGAGTAGTTTTTTAGCGAATGATATCTTTAACTATCGCGTTGATCTATTTGAAATAGCAACGTCAAAAATAAGCAATTGTCACTTTTAAATAAAACAGTTTAGAAAAACAATGTTTTTTAACTGTTACCTGAAATTAAATCAAAGTAACATAAGTAAATTGTTTCTCTAACTATTCCATTTAATTTTAAGGATTTGTTGTAAAATATTACGTATCGGGTGTAAAGTTACATCACAAAAGAAAACGTTAATCTCACAGAGATCGTAAATATCTCGAGTCTGAATTAAAACTTGAAACATTAGCCCAAGAGGAAACATCTCCAGAAAGCCCTTACGACGGAATTCTTTTTTATTCATGGATAGCAATTTTTTTTTTATATAATTTGGATCGAATTTTGAAAATTATTAATTTTATAAATATATGAACCAAGTTAAGAAAAAAAAATTCCTTCAAGATTTAAAAAACTCCAAAATTTTTTGAAAATTCAGCCCTGTATCAACAAAGAAGTAAAATGTACATACAAATTCTCAGATATTTCATTTTATTTCAATATAAGGTCTTTAGGAATTTTATAACTAGGAATCAAGATGGAGATTATACCTCTTAAGAATGATGATCAAAAGTCAACTCTTTGCTGTAAATAAAGCACCAACAGAAATGAAAATACAGTAAGACCCCGCTTAACGCGGGGGATACGTTCCATCAAAGTAGAGCGTAATGCGAAACAGCGCTAAACGAGGCTATCTTTACATGTAAATATTGGGGTTAGGGGAAGATGGTTAGGAAATTAGTTAGGTATTAAATTTAAAAAGTATGTTTTTTTAATAAAAAATAAAACCAAACATTTATTTCTTAAAGCCCAAATTAATACAACATTATTATTTCTTGCAAAAATAAAAACAAAATATAAATAACAAAACGAATATTCTTAAAAAAAAATTCTAAGTCAGTCATATTTAGTTAGCCTTCCGCGTTTTCAGTGTTCTGCCTTTTTGTGACAAAAGCATCTAATGTTGTTTGCCTTTTTCTTTTGCGTTGTTCTCTTAAAAGTTCATAAACGGATAGAGAATCTCTAACACCACGCCTTACTTTTGAGCTCCTGTCAAAATTCGGATCATTTTCAATGAATTGATCCATTATTTCAGTTATGGTAGACAAACTCCTTTTTACAAACGCCAACGAAAGTTCTTTTTGCTCTTCTTCTGAATCACTGCTGTCAACATTTTTGTTTTCTTCTTGTTCGGTTAATTCCTTGAGTTCATCATTAGAAAGACTAGCCGCTGCTTCTTGAATTATTTCTTCGACATCTTCCACATTTACCCCTTGAAAACCGATTTGCTTCGTTAATTTCACTATCTCTTCCAATATTTCATCCACATCGACAGAGTGTCCAACGTCATCGCTCTTACTTAAATCCGGCCAAATAGTCTTACATACTCCTTTCAAAGATCTTTCTGTTACCTCATTCCAAGAAAGGCCTATGTTTTCTACAGCATCCACGATGTTGTAGTTATTCCAAAATTCTCTTATGGACTGGTTCTCTTCTCCGTCTGTTTTTTCACACATTTGCTTAAAGGTTCGCCGCAAGTAATAAGTCTTAAAATTTGATATAACGCCTTGGTCCATTGGTTGAATTAAGGCAGTTGTGTTAGGCGGCAAGAAAACCACTTCGACTGGAATGCATGTTGTTAAGTCTGATAAATTTGTTGGGTGGCTTGGAGCATTATCAATTAACAGAAGTGCTTTTTGTTCAAGTTTTTTTAAATTTTGCAATAACGTTTAACAGACGGGCAGAAATGTTCAGTGAACCAATCCTGGAAAACTTTCGCAGTTATCCATGATTTTTTTATTAGACTCCCAAATTACAGGTAAAGTTGATTTAGATATGCCTTTCATCGCACTTGGGTTTTTGGAATGATAAATTAGTAATGGTTTTAATTTAAAATCTCCGCTTGCGTTACCACCTAGTAGAAGGGTTAAGAGATCTTTTGCAGCTTTAAATCCTGGTGCCCGTTTCTCTTCACGGGATAGAAATATTCGTTTCGGCATTCTTTTCCAAAACAAGCCTGTTTCATCAACATTAAAAACCAATTCTGGAGGATAGTTTCCTTCTTCAATTATTTTTTTAAATATCGCTGGAAATTCAGCCGCCGCTTTTGTATCACCACTTGCTGCTTCTCCTGTCATCTTTATGTTGAAGATTATTTCGATGTTTAAATCTATTAAACCATCCTCGACTAGCAACGAAAGTTTCACTTTTGTCAGTTGTCTCAGCCTGAATGTAATTAAAAATTCTTCTAGCTTTTTTTCTTTATGATAGATTGGCTTAATGACATATTGCGGTCAAATTCGTCGTCAATCCAAATAGGCAGTCGTTTTTCCATTTCCTCTATGATATTATTTCTAGAACGGGTAATTCTAGTTGCAGAGCTTGACGTAGTTGCAGTTGCAGAGCTTGACGTAGTTGCAGTTGCCGATGACAGTATTTTTTCTTTATTCTTCATGATGGTACTTATTTTTGAAATTGGCAAATTCAATGAAGCACTAATTAGGGTTTGACGTTCACCAGAATCTAATCTTCTAATGACTTCCCTTTTAGTTTTGAGTGAAATGCTTTTTCTGGTTGCTGTCTTTTCTTTTTCGTTATCACCCATAGTAAAAAACTAAAGATCAAAATATTTGACACTGTAATATAGTATTAAATATGTAAATTAATACCTACTTACAATAATGTCAACAAATGTTTCCATTAATAAAAATATGTCTGTACAATACCGCACCAAACAAGAAATACAAGTACACTCTTTCGGATATGTATTTGAAACCTATCGCTGCATAATATTTCGGGGAATCCCCGTATGCTGCGAGCGATTTCGTAGAATCCCCGGGTTGAAATAAAAGAGCGCTAAACCGAAACAGCGCTAAACGAAACAGCATTAAGCGGGGTCTTACTGTACTTCATTTGTCATCATTATATTTTTATTCATTAATTTTTGTGAATTGAAAATTACGTCCTCGAGACTACGTTTTTCAAGTATGCAGCGATCTGAAATCTTCCCAAAGTTACAAGAATAGTGTCCGGAATGAAAATGTCAAGTCATAGAGCATGAAGTAAAAGACAATTGAAAGATTACGATCCTCCACTAGAGACAACAGGAAGAAAATTATTGTTAATCTATTTACAATTTCATCCTTCCTATTAGCTTAACAGGACATCACACTCTGTTTTCAACTTCTTCATGTTCATAGACCGAGTACAACATGTAAATAGCGACTTGAGAAAAGTAAACACTCTACGTAATACTCGGACAGAAAAGCATGACAATGAGCATTCCAATTTGGCAAAAAAATCCCCACTAAAATAAGTATTGAATTTTCATAATGTTAATAACGAATTAAAATTATAACTATTTTCTCTTTGAATTGAAACATATTATCCAAATCTTCCTCTTAAATTAAGAAATTCAAAAACTTGCATACGCACGCAGTGATAATAGTTTTCTTAATTTAAATTAACTAAAAATATTTTATGCATAATTTACAACTGCTGTTCATTGTTTCAAATTGTCGTCACAGACGCATCGATGCTGTAAAAAATCTTTATTTATATGGCAGTAATAAGAAATAACGAAAATTGCTTATACTCTGCTTTAAAAATAAATTCTAGCAATTATACATAAAAATTATTTCAAAATACTTTTGAATTTTTAAAATTTAATTTTCTTTATGTACCGTTAATATATCTTTTAAAGCTGAAGATGAAATACAAAAATGAGCATTTATTTCTGACATACATGAATCATATTTAAACATAAAGCATACATAATGAATGTCACATTAGGTAATAGAAAGTCAATTTTTTTAAGTACAAAATTCTAAAGTTTAAAATGTAAGAATTATATATATATTAAACAAATAAAATGTTACGTGAAAATCTTATTTTTTCCTATGAAATTTCATATTCAAAGTCCTCTTGTCGTTCATTAGGTTGGAATTGATTCTTTAATTTTGTCGATATTGCAGTGCTAGTTTCTTTTTCGTTTTGAAATATTGAAAATTTTTCTTTCGTATATTAGAGTACAGTAGGAATTCGTGTAGCAAGTGAACTCTCACATGAATTAATATTGAAGCGTCACAAATATATCGATGGTAACATTAAAAAAAGATCTTTTAAGGATATTAGTTCAAATATCAACGCAGATAATAATTACATTCTAATTTGAATGTTAAAACGATCAAAATTTAGGAAATTATAAAAGGAAATTCTTAAAGAACCCGGTACAAAAACGTATCTTTGGTTGAAAATTCTTCTTGGTTTAGTTTTCTGGCGCAAAAACAATACTGCTTCAAGCATATGTTTTGAAATCGGACCATATTTTTAAAAAAAAGGTTTAAACAAAGGTATAAAAACCTGAAGTATTAAAAATCTGTTCTTGAATAATATGTGAATAAAATTTAGGGAATAAAATATAAAAATGATTTTGGAACAGGAATTAGGTGTTTCTATGTAAAAAAAATAACGAATTAAGTTAAAAAGCACTAAATACACACAAAATCCAGTACCCTTTAAAAAGTTAAAAATAATTTCAAGTCAAGCATATTTAAAGAAAATAAATGAAAAAAGTTCCGATGATGAAAATTAAATGTACAATGAAATAAAATCACATTGAAACAGTATGGCACGCTGGACAAAAAGTTGCTCTTTTATCGAAAAAGAGGTGACGGTGTGTAAGGCGATTGTGCGCCTGAGACAAAGGCGAATCAACTTAACGTCGACCTCCTGAATAGGGAGGGCAGGTCAGTAGCCAATTTTTAGGATGATAGTCTTCAATTTGATGTAGACATGCAGATCCCATGATTTCTGCCCATGGAATAAATGTGGTTGACTATAGATTTTCTCACATTGCTGTCGAATGCCCATGCATCAAACAGTTTCTGCCTGCTTAGCAGTACAGACTGTCATTTCATTCCCTGGGATTATCACGTGACCCAGCACCCAACAAAGCTTCATATTAAAATCTCTATTGCGTAGGAATCGTTAGTTGAACAAAATTCTAATAGCGGCAGGTTGCATCCTATTATGATGAGAGAGCATTTCCAATGCACTCATACTGAAAATCTAGATTCTTAATTTATGCTGTGTTGAGGTGCGAATTTCTTAAGGGTACAGAAAATCGCATTTATATCATTTGTAAATATGGAGCAAGTTTTATGCAGACGACAGCTCAGGGAATCGGAGGGAAAAAATGCCTTTCACACAACTGTCAAATGTATTCGTGTTTGAACCATCTGTTTAAATTGGTCAGAACGATGAGTATTGACACCGATGATGAAAAAATTGTTCGGTATTACGGGCATTAGTCGAAAATTTATCAAAACGTGTAAATGGATTCAGAAAAAGTATGGAAAATCCCAAGATGTAAAACTGAAGAAATTAAATTCATATTGGAAATATTTTATAGATCCCTTTTCATTTACAAATGATTTAACTCTCTTATTGAACGGAAGAATGTAAGAGCAACAGGATTCATGCAGTATAAAAAGACCAGTTG
>JAOUZG010016880.1:1112-12599 GCA_026289955.1 Argiope argentata | reverse complement strand
TATGTCAATGAATATACCACTTTTGAATTATCGTGCATACAGGTATCTGTAAGTAAAAACACACAGAGAGTCAACCCGTAATTGGTTATGGCACAAAATTCGACTTGTGTTTACACTATAGACTTTACATCAGTCAACCGAATTATATCTGTCTAGCTCTGTTCGTTTTGTAGTCATCATATTAACTTGTATTCGAACAGGCGGACATGCAGACATTTGGACAGATTCTGCTCAAAAATTCATAGAAATCTGAAAATTTGGTGTAAAGACCGTACACCACATTTCAGTGGTATACCGTCTTTACAATCTCTAAGTAGTTTTGAGTTATTTATGTCTCATACAGATAGAAAGAGATTTTCCAAATATGTATGATGTACTACAAATGTGTTTTTGAACTCAATGAGGTCTAAAAATGGAGCTTCGAATTCTAATCTTTTGATGATTACTATACATATACGAAATAGTCATGTTATTGGGAATCGGAACCTCAATTGCAACTATCATGTAACGATACGGTTTTAAAGCCCATTTCACATAATAAATGAAATAAATTTCTATATTTCAATAAAAAAAGTTTTTGTTTATGAATTTTAAATATCTTTTGTACACAGATTTAAATGTGCGAATCATCTATTGAATCCCCAGAGTGAGAATTATAATTGAAATCGCATATTTGACATAAAGATTTTTACATTACATAATTTTCAAGCAATTTATCGAAAGTTTGGCAATCTGGAAACTTAATCATCTAAAAACAAAAACTCTAAAGTGCATTTTAAAAACATTGATTTAAAAATCATTTATTTAAATTTTGAAACTTCTAGTTTATCTCTTTTTTTTCTTTTGTATAGTTAATATTGATACTGTTGTTTATTTAATTCTATTTTTAAAGGCAGATGCTAAAATTATTATTCAGCATTATTTTCTATTAATAAACTTTATAATAATAATAACTCTGTATATATATAATAATAATAATATCTATACATAATAATAACTCTGTGTATTTTATGATTGACTATTTTTTACATCCTGATTATTAGAATTGTTGTGTTAAAGTTTCTTAGCAAAATTATACCTAAACAAATGTTTTTCAGAATTTTAAACAATTAAATTGATTTTTATTTGAAATTAGCACCTGCTCTTATAATGGACGTATTTTTTAATATTTAAATTTGAAATTTTTAACCTATTTTACTGTAGGAAAAAGAACGTAATACTACAGGCAACGTAAGGCAATATGTAATCAGATGACTAACATACACTCATGTCCATAAATTAAAGATAATTCAAAATTAAGAGGAAATTCAACCCTAAAATGCATAAATTACCCCTAAAATGATTACATATATCTTCAAAATCCATATGCAAGTTGAAGGAAGCCACCAGATGACACCGATAGTACTACACAATGACGAGAGTGTAAGAGAGTGATGTATAAGGAATACAGGCAAAGCAGTAAAATTGTTCACAAGTGTTTTGTAAACCTTTCACTGCAAAAACCACATAGTTATGACACTAAAGACGCATTTGGATGATTTTTTACGTGGTAATATTATCGGCCGTCTGGAATGTGGGCGTACTCAGTTGGAAGTATCCGAGTGTCCTCTCCAAGTTTTGGAAACCATTCCAAGATTACGGTAATGTGAGCAAACGTTAAAGCATAAGGACTGGTATTTGGCAGCTATTACCAAAAGAAACAGACGGAGTGCAGCATCAGACCTATCCCGTCAGATCTCTTCAGCCATTCGTACAACAGTTTCAAGGCATACCGTGTACAGATGTTTCGGGGCAGATTAATTTATATGTTCGTATGACTGTCAAATGTGTTCCAGTTACTGTAACTCCCTGTCGCTTGCGGTTAGCCTGGAGTAGAGAGCATGCATTGGGGACTCCGCAACACTGGGCTTGTGTAATGTTTTCCGATGAATCCTGGTTAAGCCTGCAATCTGATTTTCACTGTACTTTGCTATGGAAAGCGCCAGGTACCCATTATCACCAAGAAAACATTGAACAATCATTGAACGACAACTTTACGGTGGTCAGGATGGCTCATTGGAGGAGGAATTATTGTAGATTCCAGAACTTACCTGCATGTTCAAATCAGAACCATGGTAATCCCAATCTGTCGAGACGTCATTCTTTAACAACATGTACGTTTGTTTCGGGGTGCCATGGGCTCAGAATTCGTGATTATGAATGGCAAACCCCGTCCTCACCGTCTAAACACCGTAAACGAATGCCTTCGATCGGTGTATATCACCTGAATGGAATGGCCAGCATTTTCATTGGATTTGAATCCAGTAGAGCATGTGTGGTAAATGCTTGACAGACTAGTTGAAGCTCGTCAACCCCCTCCCACACACCTACCGGAACTTCGGAGAGCATTGCTTGATGAGTGGTGTAATATTCCCCAATATCAGATCAATAATTCGATACTCAACAAGTCTAAGCGTTGTACGGACTGTATTGCACCATCTGGGAGACATACTACGTATTAACCATCATACCAACTATGTAATATTGGTTTTTGTAAATAGGGGTTTTTTGTAATTTGCTACAGGCAGCAACAAAATTGCTATTTTTATTAATGTTAAACATATAGCATTGTATTTGGTCTTAACTGTTTGGTAATAATCAAGCTTTACAAATAATTCACATTTGTTTTGCTCTTGAATCTTTCTTTACCATTATCCTTAATTTATGGGAGTGAGTGTACTTTTGTCATATAAAACGAAAACGTGTAGCTGCAATTCATAAATGTATGATAACGCTTTCTTATAATTATAAAAATCAATTTTTTATTTAATTATTCTGTTTAAAGGTATAAAAATAAGTTATTGAATTGGCTCTTATTAGTCAAAAATACACAAAAAATATTTTTCAGCTTTAATTTGTTTCAAGCTTTCTGTTTTATATTATCGTTATATTCTTCGATAATTAGATAATTAAATTTGAAATTATTAATTCAATCAATTTCCTAAATTAGTTTTATTTCCAAAATTGCTCTATTGATCCGATTTCAAAATATTTAAAATTACACACGAACATCTTCCTCTTAAGATTTAAAACTTGTTTGTAGTCATATCCGTGAACATAATCTGGCATAAGTACTCAAACATATTCCGTTCCTTTTTTCTTCCTTAAAATGCATCTCAATCCTTCTCACTTTAATTGTTCATTTTAAAATTATATTTTCAACATCAGGTTCATTCTTTAAGCCATTTATAAAAAAAAATTGAAATTTTTGGATGAATAAATTATATATTTGCACAAAAAGAAGTACAACAGTATAAATATATTTAATTGCGTTTCATTTTGAAAATATTTGATATGTTCAAAAAAGGATATCTTCATAAAATGGTCGATACAAACCATTTCAACAAAAACAAAAGATTGGCAAAGAAACATTATATAATGTTACAAGCGGGTGAGTGGCACGAAAATTCGCCAAAGATGGCGACGTTTGGCGAGGAGCCTCGCGCCAGCTAGGTTGGTTTGGCGAAAGGAATAGTCTAGTAGCCGCTGGATTGCGCGCGTTGTTCTGAGAAGTTTCACGAGTTTTGGGGCTCGCACTTCCTCGGCTATATAAGGGACAAGTAGCCGGAATCAGTTAGTTAGTTTTTTCCCTCTCGGAAGAGAAGCGTCTCGCTGGACTAGGGGATAAGTGAGCGGTGTTTGCGTTTGCTGTTAACATTGTGTTATTGAGCTCGCTGTGATTTACTGTTGCTGTCCTATACGATAGCTGTTTTACAGTCTGCTTTTATTGTGCGTAAGACTTGCATTTATGCTGTAAGTGACTGTTGACTGCTGGATTGTATTTATCTGAAATTTTTACTTTATCAATTATCCTGTAAATGGCTGTAAATACATTTGTTTGTGCTGTCCTCAAGTAAACTCCATTCAATCCGAATCCGCTACGCTAAAAACGTAATAATATTTTGCAAGTACTTTACCTTAATAAAACCTCTAAATTACATATTTATGAATAATATCTGGTTATGGTATAAAACCAAAAATATGATATTTCAAACATGAAAATTCGGTTCCTTTCAACTTATAGATTTTCTATAAATGCGGCATAGAATACGCGCTTTTTACTATACACAATATTAACTGATACATATAGAATAAAACTAAATCCTCAGATGTACCAAATATATTATAGTAGCGAACATAAAATTCCAGAATCCTTAAATGGAGGACGTGGCAGTTAATGGGTTAATTTATTCTAGAGTGTACATTAATTTTCTTATGCGTACTTAATGCTTAGAATTCCCTAAACAAAGTATTTTTAGACATTAGATTGTAATGTATATTGAGGCCGCATATTTTAATTAACTTACCTTGTTCTGTGATTATTCCTTTCTAATATAGTAAAATCCCATTATATCTGACTGGCTATTCTATAACTTGTATGTTTGTATTATCATATCAGAACAGGATGTTGTTTCGGGAATGAGGTTTTTAGAGTCAACAAAATTCTGCAGGCGAAATATAAAAAATTTCTTATTTGCACGAGTATTTCAAAAAACGCCGCTTTAAATAACGTGTGGCCATTGCATTTACAAAATTTCTGATTAAAAAAATAAGTTAATGACTACACCAAATAAAACCTAGAAAAATGTCATTTTGAGCAAGGGATGATGTGAAATGAAATAAATAGGAAACGTGATATTTTTTCAAACGATAAATGCGAGACAAAGTTTTTTATGATCGTTTACAATACTAAAGTGACTCGTTTAATGAAACCATTAAAATAAACAAAAATATAATTTAACTTGCACGAGCACGTGGTGCTTGGCCGTTCAAGAAATGATGTTTTGCCATGATACAATGAAATATGCATAGCAGATTTCATTTTTATCTTTATTTTATTTTGTTTTCATGTAAACTGCATATATCTTTACTTATAATAAAGCACAATGTGTGTGTGTCTGTTGGCGCTCTGCAGGCCAGACCGTTTGACCTACAGATACCAAATTTGGTATATGTATACCTTGGGTGCCGGGAATGTGCACCTTGGAGCCCTTTTTTGAATTTTTAATTAAAATTTTAATTAATTAAAAAATAAGCCAAATTTTAACGTTTTTTCGCTATAACTTCCGAAAATATTACGGCACAAAATTGATTTTTGCATCACGTTAAAGCTCAAAAAATTAGCTTTTCCATGATACTAATGTTTTGACCTACAAATTAAAACTCTATTTTTATTGAATTTTTAAACATTTAATTTAATCGTTTTTTTTTTTCAACAATTTATTTCGCAAAAATAAAATTAAAATAAAATTTTATCTTCTCGAGCATCTCAAAAAAAAAATCAGCTTTTAATAAAATGTTGCCATCACATTTTCAGAAGTTCTGATTAAAAAAAGTTAATTACTACCGAAAATAAAATTTAAAAAATACAGTTTTCGTCACGTGATTATATGAAATGAAACAAATAGGAAATGATAATTTTTCTTGATCGTTTGCAATATCAAAATTAATAATTCAATTAAAGAATTAAAGTAAATAAAAATACAAAATAAAAATATATTACAAAAGTGCGACAGAAAAGCACCAAACGATAATCTTCTGAGAGCGAGATTAATTATTTAAAAGCAAGAAACCTTTAACGAACTTTGAAAATGACGTCATTTCAAAGAAACGACGAACAAAAAGCAATTGCTAATCAGTAGTAGTAAAATATTTTTGAATTCTTTTTTTAAAAAAATTTTAAACTATAAGACACGTTTTGAATTGTTACTTTTATTTATGCGAAGAAGATATTTTGTGCAAATCAAAGAATTCGCCTTATTGATTGTAATTTATCTCCGCATTTTAATGAATCATGCGAAATAAAAACGCATCTTCTTTCAACGAAGTAACGTAATATTAAAGCTATACTGGTAAAAGTAGGTCAGTTATTTGAAAATGCATCTTCTTTCAAACGAGCATACGTAATAATTAACAATGCAAAATTTGTAAAAGCATATAAAACTATTTTTACCCGCATATTTCGGAGACATCAAAACTTTCTACCAAAACAATATCATGTTCTCTGACGAGAAAAAATAAATCAACTATCATTCCAAATTAAACATATAAAAATGTCATTTTCGGCACGTGTCTGTATAAAATGAAACATGATATTTTTGGAAAATAAATGGATGGAAACGTTTTCTATGATATTTTACTATACATACATTACTAATCCAATTAAACAATTTTATTTAAGGCAAATATGGCTTAACATCTACAAGGCATCTTCTGTAATCGGAGCCCAACATCTAATTTCTTAATATTTTTGGGAGAGACATAAATCTCTTAGAAATTGGTCCAATTAAATATATAACTATAGATTTAGGGAAAAAAGGCTGATGAATTAAACTTTTACATACATCATCTGCCATGTGAATCATATTTAACAAAATTTTCTTGAGACAATAATTTCTTAAATAAAAAAGTGGCATTCCTATCAACTAAATTAATCATCAAAGCTGATCGATCTATGAAAATTTCAACATAACTATTCGATATAAACTGGAGATTTTAGATCACTTTATCAAGATATCAAAGAAGCCAAACAGTGTTACTCTAGAATAATTGGTCTAGGTTATGATAATGATGATTGTTCTAAACTTGCAATATTCAGAACTGAATAAATCAGCCAGATTTAAAGATAAAAGTGCTTATTTATTTATTTAGAAGTTGAAATATTAAGAATATTTTACAAATATGAATCTATAAGACCAAAGGAATTTAAACCTTAATTTTTTGAAATATATTTATAAACCTAAAATAAATATTATTGAGAGCATTTATATACATCTAAAAATAAAATTGAAAACTGAAGGTTTCAATTAACCTGTGAAATTTTAGCTGAATAATTCCTTGAGATCTAATAAATTATAAAAAAAATTTATAATGTTACAATTTCTGTATTGAACTTCAATGTCGGACTATTCTGCTTTCAGTTCATAGTTTTATTTAAAGACATGCTTAGATTGAGTAAAGAGGTCTTTATATTAATTGAAGTTGCATCCTTTCCACTTTAATTTAAAAGTGAATTTTGCGTGCACTGATAAAAAATCAGAGAGAGATGCGGAGTTCAAAAATCAGGACTGCTTAAGGCCTACAAAACAGTATAAGTGAATTATATGACTATCGAAATTTGAAGCTTAAAAATATTTTGCTGAAAAACTTATTATGAGACCAAGTTATATAAAAAATGATTTAACCCTTTAGTCGGCATTAATATTGGCGAACCGACTGGTCGCCAAAGGCGGCTAGTAATAAATATAATGTTTCTTCTGTAATTTTTAACAATGCAAGCAAATCACTTTATTTAATACTTAATAAAATGACAAAAAAAATTTTAATTTTGTATCTAAGAATCAAATGATTCATCAAAAATAAAGAAAAAAAATTTTTTCAAAGGTTGTCAAAATTTAGTTTTAAAAAATTGAAAACTAAATTTATATCATTAAAGAGACATTTTTAATTTTAAAATCTCTTAAAACTTTTTTTTGATAATAGAATTTAAGAAGTTATCGAGAAACATGTCCAAAATCCTCTTTCATTTTTAATTACTTAAAATTTAAAAAATTCTTTAAAGATAGGTATTCCAACCAAAAATGTTGTCAATGAATTAGACGATTTGTTCTTTAGAGCGACAATAGAAGACACATTTTTCATTATAAGAAAATATTATTATTTAAAAAATTACCTATTATAATAATTTGAAAAAATTGTGGATGTGAGAGAATAATTGTTTTATTTGTCAATTTCTTTTTTTATAGCTAGAAAAATTAATAAATAAGAAAATATTAAACTAGAAAAATTAATAAATAAGCTCAAACATGTGTTAAAGAAACACAAAAAAAAACTATCGTTTTTTAAGCAAGCGTTTCTTTTTTGAATAGGAAGTTACAAGTAACTGTTCTCTTGCTTTATATTACATGCTTTCATTCGAATGAACTGTTTTCTAGTTGATGGGTTTTTTTCTGAAAAGACATTCTTTTTTAAAACTTTAGAACATTTTTTTTATTTTATTATATTATACAATTTTAAAAAAAATATTTCTCTTTATCATCGACATAAAGAATCTAACTTTTACGCCAATTTTAAGTTATTTTTCCTTCCAAAACTTTCGTAGGTTTAAAAATTAATTTTCAGTATTTTTCCTCTTGATTCTATGTAACAAGAGAAAACTTTGATAAATATATCATAGACAAACTTCTTAATTTTTTTATATTTATTATAATAAAAGAAAAACTTTTGAAATGCATCAGAGTTCCATTTAAATATTAATTCTTAAATAACTTACAATATCAAAGCAAAAAACATTCATGAATTTAATGATTAGTGACAAACTCTCACAGCAAGTAGTTATTTGATAAGTAATTGTTTCAGTCTTGAACTGAATTAAATTCTCTTTCGCCAGGTGAAAATGCTCCAATACTTATATTGAGTAGACGCAGTCTTAAGTCAAAATATTAAAACAAAACTTCGATTTTTTTTCGTACCTGCTTTCAATGAAAAATAATTATTTAAAAAAATTATATTGGATTTAAAAAATCAAACTTTTTTAAAATAAAACAAAAAAAATCAAGACTCGTTTTAAAAATCTTTAAAAGAAATTAACCTGATTATTTTTTTTTATTATTATTATTTGTTGTGGCTCACAATTGCATTTTCGGCAAAGAAAAAGACGCAAATTCATGAAATAATATTTTAAAAGTAATGGAGAAATAGCGTACAGTTGACATACATGAAAGTAATTATCTTACTACAGAATGAAACTCAAATTACTGAGCATCATAAAACAAGAATGAGTTAAAGTTACAGCTTTCGGATTTGTATACACTTAATTTGTAAGAAATTATTACTTGTTCATAGATTCTTTTTATTAAAAAAAAAAGGTTAGTATTTTCGATTTTATTTCTCTTTGTCTTCCATAGATGGCGACACATGCTACAGAAAAAAAGAACATGGAGGTAGTTTCAAATTAAGTGGAAACATTAATTTGTACAACTATCTGATGATGTAATTTTTCATTTAATTTATCTTATCAGATTAATATTTATTAAATACATTGTAAAACGCAAATTACTGTATTGAACAAACTGTTTGAAGATTATACATTTTGGTGATATATTTCTGCTTATTTTCAATTCCTACCATTAATTAACACTTGTTATACACTTCAGTGACAAAAGTCATGGGATGACGGTTAATATCGTGTCGGTCCTCCTTTTGCCCTGCGAAGTGCAACAACTCGACGTGTCATGGAGTCCACAAGTCGTTGGAAGTCCTCTGCAGGAATATTGAACCATGCTGTCTATATAGACGTCCATAATTATGAAAGTGTGGATGGTGCAGGAGTTTGGGCCATAACATACCTTTCGATGATGTCCCATAAATGCTCGATGGGACTCATATCGGGCGATCTAAGTGGCCAGATCATGCGCTGGAATTGTCCGGAATATTCTTCAAACCAATCGCGAACAGTTCTGGCCCGGTGAAATGGCGCATTGTCATCCATAAAAATCCCATAGTTGTGTGGGTATATGAAGTCCATTAATGGCTGCAAAAAATCTGCAAGCAGCTGAACATAACCATTTCCATTCAATAATCGGTTCAGTTGCAACAGAGGACCGAGTCCATGCCATGTAAAAACAGCCCACACCATTATGCAGCCACCACCAGCTTGAACAGTGCCTTGCTGACAGTTTCGGTCCATGGCTTTGTGAGGTCTGCGCCACACTCGAACTCTGCCATCAGCTCGTAACAACTGAAATCGTGACTCATCTGACCACGCCACGGTTTTCCACTGGTCTAGGGACTAGTTGATATGCTCACGAGCCCAGGAGAGTCGCTGCAGGTTAGTCGTACTGTCAGTAAAGGCACTCGAGTCGGTCTTCTGCTGTCATAGCCCAAGGAAGACAAGTTTCGCCGCACAGTCCTATCGGACAGGTCCCTCGTACGTCCCACATTGATTCCTGCAGTTATTTGACGAAGTGTTGCGTGTCTATTAGCATTGACCATTCTACACAGACGTCGGCGGTCTCGGTCGTTAAGTGCAGGTGGTCGCCCACTGCGCTGTCTATGATGGGATGTGATGCCTGAAATTTCATACTCTCGGCACACTCTTGATACTGTGGATCTCAGAATGTTGAATTCACTAATGATATCCTTAGTGGAATGACCCATGCGTCTAGCTCCAACTAACATTCCACGTTCAAAGTCTGTTAATTCTCGTCGTGGCGCCATAAATCACGAAAACCCTGTTCACATGAATAACTTGAACACAAATGAAAGCTCTGGAAAACGAACTGCGCATTTATACTTTTTCGCTGCGATACTACTGCCATCTGTATATTTGCATATCGCTATCCCATGACTTTTGTCACTTCAGTGTATATAAAGAGAGAGGGGGGAATAAAGACCAATAGAGAAGTCTCGTGATTGTTTCAAAACAGTTTAAAACTAGTTAATAATTAAGTAAATTAATTAAGAGAAATAATGACTGGCGATAGTAGATTTCATTTTTTAATTAGTTTAGCCCTAAAAGAACAGTAAAACTTTAACTTCCAATAAATATACATTTGAATGTGATGGATGTTAAAGCTCAGTGTGAAGAAGTTTAGTGCCTGAAGAGATAGTTTCTATTGTCGATAAAATGAAAGGAATGATTTATCTAATCTAAATGTTAAAAAAATTACTTTTTATCTGTTGTCAGGTAACCTTTTAATGTTTGATGTTATATTGGAAAACTACAATATATTCAGGCTATATTTTTGGGCAATACTTTTGTTGCCAGAAGTCTACATATAACTTTTTCAAAATAAATATACCATACTAACTTTTACCCGCGATTTCGTACGCATGGAAAAGCACACAGCTAACCTAAAAGTAAATTTCATTTGTTTATTAGTTTACTATGCGTACTTGAAAAAAAAGCAAAACCACAATTCAAGTATGTATTTCTTTAAAGTCTATTTTCTTTATTGATCGAGATTGAGATAGCTACGACAGTATTATATACATAATTTTTAAACATTAAATTAAAATTAAAATGCAGTTGTCAACTATTACGACTCATTGCGAATTTTCAACGTCAATTGGGACAACGCAAATGCGTGAATTTTCTTTACCAGTTGGGGTAACTTAATAAAGAATTAGAAATTTTTAATTTCCTTTATTCTCTTTTATTTTAATTCAAAAGTGCTTCAGAATAAATCTAAGAAATCGATTAATTAGCAACGTTTAGTTTTAAAGGCACCAAATACTAAGAAAATAAAGAGAATCGTTTGAAATAATCGGTCGAAATATGTTAAGCTTAAACTCATCAGTGTGGAGGGAAAATAAAACTGAAGTCTTACTCATTTGGGAATGGGGATATTTTTTCCGGAAAGTAAGAAAAGCGTCGTTTTTCCTGTTTTCCTCACAATTTTCTCTCTCTCTCTCTCTCTCTCTCTCTCTCTCTCTCTCTCTCTCTCT
>JAOUZG010016868.1:0-18472 GCA_026289955.1 Argiope argentata | reverse complement strand
TTTTTTTTTTTTTTTTGAATAGGTTCTTTCAATAATATATATCTAATACAAAAAATAATAATACATTTTACATGGAGATTAATATGCCAATCTATTGAATTTTTTTTATGTGAAGGTCAGTATTTTTAAATCCTTTTATGGAAAGTCTTATACAAATGTTTGAGGACTCATAAAATACACTTAGAATTTTAATCATTAAAGATGTATAAATTATCATTCGAGGATATTAAAATGCATACATGCTATACTTATTAAACGAATGAATAATTATGTGCATTTATTGTAAGCTATACAGAAATTTCATACACGCATAATAAATAGCACTTAGTTCCTAAGAATTTGTTTTAAATACAAGCAGTCTTTCAACAACTTTATTTTTTTATGATTATTTCAGTGTCAAATAAATGTTTTAAAATTTCAGTTCTTTTAAGTATTTAGTTTTTTATAAACCATGTCCTAGTTCTAATCTTCAGTTTCTAAACATTTACATTACATTTCAACTTCATCTCTACTCATACTATAGTGAAGCAAAAAAGTGTAATATTTAGTTTTCATTCCTTTTAACAATTTGCTATTTTGTTAAAATTTGTTATTTAAATTAAAATAGCTTTATAGCAGATACTGAAATTCTTCCTCTCAAAACTTAAAAAAGTTAAATGTTTTGTTATTTCATTTTCTAGAAATATTTAATTTAAACAATATTAATAAATAAATATGCTGTATAATCCTGGTTCATCGTAAGCTGATTTTACGAAATACCTTTGATATTGCAAAATCCAAAAATAAATGGAAGGAATTTAATTTACTCCCATGAAATTGCAAACTTGCCGATTTTTTCATGACTAATTTATATGCTATTATTCATATACTAAAGTTTTGTTCAAAACACTGTCCCTCCCCCCCAAAAAGAAACTTGTATTGTCTATATGCCTCTACAGAATATAGTCTTGACCTGCTATCAAATAGTAGGCTCTGATCCATGTAACTTTTTTGCATCTACTGCTTATTGTGCTAACAAAGAATATATAGTATTAATAAAATAAGAATATTACATAAATATAAAAACATGTTACAAAAGCCTAATGAACCAAAATGTGGTACATAGCTCAAAAATTTGGATTGTATTTCTAACATGATAGTGTTTATAGACTGTTGTATTATTTATAATTTCAACATGCATGATAAAAAACATCATTCAAAATGGTCTACAGAGAAGATCATTATATCTACAACTACAAAATTTCTCATTTATTTCTTCTTGTGCTGTTAATGCTCATTAACTCTTTCAAGATAAATGAAGAATAAGCTTCTTCCCAAATATCTCAATTTTTGTGTGAAGTTATATAGGTTTGCTTAAGTTTTGACACAAAATTTCTATAAGACAAAAACTTAGGTGCTTCATTTCCTTATTTGGTCTGTCTTGGAATGTCTTTATTTGTTACTTAATTATCAATTAACCAAATTAAATTAATGTAATTAGCTAAATGAGTAACTTTTCTTAAGCCAAACTCAATCCTAAGATTTTTTTTAGCAAACCATGATTGGAAAAAAAATGACCTTTTCTTTTAAAGGATTAAGGAAGAATTTTTCAAAATTTGAATTAGATTTTTCAATTAAAGATTAATAAAAACCTTAAGTTTTTTCTTCAATAATTTTGAAGCATATCAGACAAAAAACCATTTTTATATTATTTTATTGTTTTGCATGTTTTCATTTGTAATTTATATTAAAATTTAAAAAACTTTTTAAAATATATTTTATAATTTATCTAGTTACTGGATTTATATTCACAAGCATTCCAAATATTTTAAGTATATATGTTAGTAATTTTTTCCAATCAAGTCGGAGTAATGAAACATAAAATATTCCTGTCAAATTATCATGAAAAGTTCAAAAAGGTGGAGGTTTTTAACTCTTTACTCTGTGATAGTGCCTCTGACTCATTATTCAAGATTGTGCAACGTTTGGACATCTAATTTATTTATTTTTCAAATTTAATTGTTAAAAACACTTGCATAATGGTTAAGAGATGTAGATTAATTTTTCAAAGAAATTCTACTTAAAAGAATTATGTATATTTATTTTTCATAGCTATAAACAAATCTTTGTATTTGGTGAATAATTTTGCATCTAATTTTTTCCGGAGTTTAAAGGGTTAAATAAGTGATCCCGAACAAGCTACTAAGTTTGCATCCGAATAAGCGTCAGTTTATTTAAATGCTAAAAATAAATATTGAAATTCTAATTTTTCACATTTAAATAAAAAGGTCTGACACTAAAAGGAAATGTTTAATCAGAAAATTTGCAGCTATTAAAAATATCTACAAAATAAATTGTTAAACATTGTGATTGTTTAATTAAGTCAGAATAAATAGTTTAAAGTTCCAATATGGAAAAATAATTTTTAATAAATGTAAAAATGTTCATATTCCACTTAAGTACATGTTATATAGATGGAAATAATTGGGAAAAGAAAACTATACATGGGAAACATTTATAAAATTAATTGATATCCAAAGATTAAGCTATTTATTAAGATGTAAAGCTGAATCATTAAGTAATAAGTATAAATGGAAAAATTAAATAGAGAATCATTAAAAATCTACAATTTGTATAAGGTAACATATTCTTTGCTCACACTTTGAAGTGAAACAAAAGCATAACTCTACATATCTTTATATGAGGAAAGGGGAGGGAAAAAATGAAACTCAGCATTATTCTTAAGAACTTTTTAAGCATACAAAGTGATGAAATATGCAGACAATAAATAGATACTGTAACATTATGCATATATATATATATATATATATATATATATATATATATATATATAATCTTTCTACATCTAAACATTTTTTATAGATTTCTATTTCAGAAGAATTTCTACCCAAGAATGTACACTAAACAAATGAAATATAACTTTTTCATATTATCCAAATGATCCATTTTCACTTTAATATAAAACAAAGCTACAGCATGGAAAATGTTCAATTTCTTACCTATCACTTACTGCTTTCTTTTTTGAACAATGTATCCTGATGCTAATTTACTATTATTTTTTTTTTTCCTTAAAGGAACCTCCTAAAAGTTAAAAAGAAAGCCAGAAATTTCTGGACAATCTTTTCAGCTAAACCATTGGGAATTCGTTCCTTTATTTTAAGGCATGAGAAAACGCACAATACTTACAATATAAACTGGAGTGAAAAAAAAATTAAACTTTTTTTTTCTTATAAAAATATTTTCTATTTTAACAAGTTTTTATTCATATACTAATTCAATCAGTTAGTAAGCACATTAAAATGAGATAAGAACAACGTAATAAAGATATCTTTCTTTAAAGGTCTTCTTTAGTATATTACTTCCATCATAAGCTTGTTTCTTTCCATTTTAAATATGTGATTAACTTAAGTTTTTTTTAATTTAACCACTTACCTTTTCTTGACACTTTCAAGGCAATCTCTTTCCAAAATTATTCTATTCTCACTGAGATTAGCAATCTGTGAAACTAATAATAAAACAACTTCCTAAAAGTTAAGCTGAAGAGAAAGCTAGAAATCTCTAGACAATCACTTAAAATTAACCATTGGGAATTATTTGTTTATGGTGTTTAAATTTAGAAGGAATAAGGGATAATTCCCATTTTGTAAGATTGACAATTAATTAATTTTAAAATTAATATAGAAATGTTACTAAAAATTTTTTTCAATAAAAGACTTAAAAATTTACATTTTTAGTTATCTGTTCAAATATTAGAGCTCTAAATGAAAGTATGTTAAAGTTCTGAGTCAAAGAAAATTTATTCAATTTTTGATGGGCAAAAAAACTTAAATAAACTCCACAATTAAAATCATCGGTTTGTTTTGTATGAGGTGGAAAAACTATCTGCCAGTGGCTTTCTGAATTAAGTAATTTATTCAAAATCATAGCCATTTCCTAATCAAAATTACAGTATTACTATCTGGTCTGTCACCAAGTGGATCAAAATATTCAAATGTTTTAAGTTTTATATTAACAATAATCAAAGTCCAATGACAATTTAAATTGACAGAAATAATTAATAAATCTAGATTTGGTAACTCTTGAATTCAAGAATATCCTTCTGATTAAAAATTAAAACTGATTGCAAGGATTCTATTGCTTTACAATTTCTGAATTTCTCAGTTAATAAGAAAAGAAAAGCATCGACAACAGAATCATAAAGCCATCCTTTTTTAAAGTTTGGTGACACAGACTTCAGATAATTCTCTTCTTTCCGAGTGACTAAAGGATCTAAAGATTTTAATGCATAAAAAGAAAGATTAATATTATTAATAGTTACTATTGTTGCAGTAGGATTATCTGAATTAATCTTATTGAATATATTAAGACTAACACATAAAGAATTTTCCCCAGCAGAATAAGATTTTAAAGGAGAAACTTTTTTTTTACCATTGGGATCATCATTACTTTTTGTATCATGATTAGAGCATTTAGAAATTTCTACCCCTGGATATGATTGTAAAGGTGCATTCTGCTCTATATTAATATCAGGTTCATCAATATTTTTTTCATTTAATCTTTGCCGTTTTCCACTTTTTTCATGAAATGATTGTTTCCTCTTATGTCTTTGAGAAGTTTTAAAAAATTTAAGCTGATGGGAAATTTTTTGATTGGGAGCAACATACACCTGAGGTGTGACAGGAGCAGGAATTTTTGTATGACTGACAACTCCACGCATACCAGATACTAAAGTATTCAAACAGTTTACTACATCAGTTAGCATAGTTTCTTGAATGCGAGGAAGTTTAATTAATTCCAAAATCTCGGAGCATAGTTTTTTGCATTCAGCTTCTTTTGTGCTAAAACATGCAGATGAAACATTATCTTTCAATTCCAAATTAAAGATTTGGGGGTCAATTCCTTGTGTATTTCTTTCATTTTCAATAGCAGAAAAATCATTTGTTACAAAAGTTTTTATTTCAGAATACAATAAATGTACTTTATGAATATGCTTGCAAAGATTACTATTATCTTTACAAGAACACATATACAAATGACTACATAGTACTGAACAGTTAATATTAGTGCATTTGAAACAACAATGGTCTAATAAAAGACAAACATCTGTTATTTTTTTTACTGAGTATACAATTCCCTTTTTTGTCTGTGAATTTACTAACCATTGATCGCCATGTTTAACTACATCATTAATTGGAATATTTTCTTCCATTTCATGCTTTTCTTTAACAGTTTTATTGAAATTTGAATTTAATGGAATGTTATTTACAACATTAGAATACTTTAAAAACCTATCTGTTTCCATCCTTAAAAGAGTTAAAATTAGTTCATCTAAGCGCCTATTGAATTTACGTTCAAAATATACAGTTTTTAACTGGTTATGAAATGATTCACAATAATTATTTGTATTGGTGTGACCATGTGGAAACTGTCTATAGCAAGTAGCCCATAATGCTTTTCTTGCAGAATAATTTTTTATAAAATAATCGATAAAATTTTGGCACTCATTTGAATGTTTACTAATGAAACTTGAGAATCTATTATCAAAATCTTTTAGTGACTTTTCATTTATTATATTCAATAATCCATATGACATCTTTGTGCGGAGACATTTATTATGGACTTTAACAGTCAACTGCCTTTTCCAAGCTCGGTATACATGCCACTGACACAATAGATGTTTGATATCAGGACCATCATCATCAGTCATGACAGTATTAACTTTCAAATTAGGAATGCGACAATGTAAACTAGAGAATAAAGCCACCAATGTACGAAAATCCAAATCGTTTGTAATAAAATGTGCAACGGGATATCCCTGACCATACTCATCTTGCACATGCAATGAAAGAAGAAAAAAATCATAATGGTTTGTACCGTGGGTAGCATCAATGCAAAGGATTTTATGGGAGTGTTTAATAAGCATGTCTTTTTGAGCTTCAGTTTGAAAACCTAATGCAAAACAGTTTTCGTGATTTGGTAAGCTATCCAAATAAGAAGGTCCAAAGATAGTATCTGACTTTTGTAATTTAAAAATTAAAATGGGATTATATTTTTCATTTTTTAATTTCTCCACAGTGCAGAAAACCGACAAGGCATCATTAATTGGCTTTGCTGAATGACGTAGACGCCATGAATAAGATTGTACAATTTTCCGAGAAATAAAAACTTCTTTTGTTGGGAAAAAATTTCTTTTATCCCGACAACCTGCATCACCACGAATTAAGCCTGTTATTTTTGAAACAGGAAATGATAGCAATAAATACGATTTAATTAAATCACGTGTACTTTCTTTAAGTGGGTGATATTTTGGTTTTCATACCCAATATTATGATTATGAACTGGATAATATGTTGCAGTCACTAAATTTTTATGTTCACAGACACAAATTCTAACTGGGCAATTTAGATGGAATGGTATTACTCCCTTTCTATTTTTACGACTAGCATGCCGTTCTATTCGCGCTTTAATCCTTGACAGATATGAAGGATAAAAAAATTGGCAAACATAGTAATGAAAAGTTTTATCTGCAAAAACTTTTTTGCCTGTTGATTTTCGGAAAAAAGTATAGGTGGCAGAGCTTTCAGCTTCTAACCAAATCTTAAAATTCTTAAAGAATCAAAAGAAAATGTTTTTACATTCTGAATTTGATGTACCACCCTATGATGTCTATTTAAATGCCAAAGATTCTCAAAGAATTGATTGCAATCATATTCTACACACAAAAAAATTTCCTTTTTCTTGGTAAAATTGCACATTTCATGACTTTTAGAAGCATTATTCTGGTAAAACCTACCACATTTTAAACTTTTTGGTGCTTTTTCATTATTATTAATCATAAATTGAGAACTAAGTGCATTTTGATTTATTCTCACTTCTACAGTTGGGGTCATTACCGATTCCTCACGAGAGTTATTAACGTCCAATACAATACAGTTATTTTCAACTGGTAAACACGATACAGTCTGAACCTCCAATTTACGGCAACGCTTTAAATGATTGCTAAAAGAGATTTAGAAAAGTAGGACTTTAAACATAATTTGCAAGTTCTAGGATACATATTTGGAAGACCTTGGGAAGGACTTTTAGGTTTGCTGCATTGTCTTAAATGGTTTAAAAAAGAGGATTGGGAGGAATAGGATTTCAAACATACTTCACAAAGTTTAGGGTAACAGTCTTTGACAGGTTGTGGGCATTTAAATTTCTTCAGGTGATTTGAAAATGAAGATCGTGTAGAATATGTTTTCTCACAATAACCACAGGTTTTAGAATAGGAACAATTTTGGGGGCCTGCACCATTTATTTCATGCAATATGTTACAATTAGTTGTCAAAACTGAAAATTTATTTGAAGTGGGAATACTACTAAATTCATTTTTATTAAACTTATAGAATGGAATGCATGGCATCACAGGAATTACAAAATGAACATTACCTGTAGAAGACAGAGGAGAAGAAATATCTTTTTTGAGCGAAGTAGTAGACTCCTGCTTTGGTCAAGCAACTGGCCCAGCAGACTCCTGCTTTGGTCGAGCAACTGGCCCAGCAGACTTCTGCTTTGGCCGAGCAAGTGGCCCAGCAGACTCCTGCTTTGGCCAAGCAAGTGGCCCAGTAGACTCCTGCTTTGGCCGAGCAAGTGGCCCAGCAGACTCCTGTTTTGGCCGAGCAAGTGGCCCAGCAATTGGCCCAGCAGATTCCGGCTTTGGCCGACAACTGGTCAGGCAGAAGAAACAAATGCTGCAGGGTTAGCTGATGATAATAGAGGAAACTCTGATTCATCAAAAGAGAAACCACAGTTGGAAGATCGAGACTTTTTAATCTAAAAAAATGAAACAAAAATCAATTGTAAATTATTAACTTCAGATTTGCATGAATTTTAAAATTGATTGTGAAAAGAAATAACACACTATGTTTTCATACATACCTTGTTAGATGCAATATCAGCTGAAATGCATCCTGTTAAACACCCAAGGAAACAATCTGCAAGGAGCTGATTACCCAATGTATTTAAATGCAAGCCATCTCTTGCAAGAAAATTCCTCCAATATGGCTGGTAACAACTGCAAAACAGAAATGCTTGATAGTAACAAAATTCTTTAAGTGCACAGTTTATAGCTCTAATCCTATAATTTAGTGCCTGTAAATGATATCCTGACTCCTTATGATCCTTTCGGTGAAAGTCAAAATCTCTTGGATTAATACTAGAGAAAATTATTCCTGCACCTGGGTTATGAAGTAATATTTCACTAGCTAAAGCTCGATATTTTTGAAGTATTACCTCAATAGTATCCAAAGATACATTATTTGTGCCAACATGCACTAATACCCAGTCATAATTTTTATGCACAGAAATTTTTCTAGTTAATCTTTCAATAGTTGCACCAGGATGGGAAACAATGTCCAAATGAAAATCAATTGCTTCACCAGATTTATACTTATTCAAGTATTTGATCATGGAATCGCCAATAAAGAGAACCCTCATTGTAAAACAGCAAGATAAAATAGAATGTAAAAAAAGAACAAAGTGAAAAAAATTAAGAATCAAGGCAATGAAGATGCTCCAAGAATTATAATAGATAATACCACAAATTAATTAAAAACTATCAAATTCGATATACCACTTAATAATGATTAAATGAGGAAAATTGAAATACACAAACAAAATGAACAAAAAAATTCACAAGTGCGTTCTAATCTGAAAATAGAAATTACAAACTAAAGATAGTAATAGGATCTAATTAATCCAAGGAAAAACAAATAGTCAAATTAGATGTAAAAGTTTTATAGGCTACAAGTATAAATAAACTTTTGTTTCCTAGTTAGTCCTAACTAGAACGTTCAATTAACCCTAATTAGCACGTACCAATTCTAAATACCAAAATAAGTAAAGTAAAATAAAATAAATCTAGATAATATGAATAAACAATGAAAGATAAATAAAGAATACAAATTAATAATATAAGAAAGAACAAAAACAAAATTCTTATCTCTACAAGCAGATAAAAGGTATATGCGCTTCAACAAACACGTCTCACAAACAGGCAGAGCAAACAGAATAATGATTTAATTAAAATTGCTACATAAAGCCCGCGCTAAATGACCAGAAATGCGTCGTCAATGGTATACGTCATATCCCGTGAATTTTGTTCATTTTAGAAGTACACATCCGGTGGCAACGTTTACTCCCAAAAGTAAATACCGCTAATTTCGAACGAAACACAATCTAGAGATCGCACGGACCAGGGTAACCTAAAATGAGTACAATCACAGTGCAGCTTATAGAAGCATCAGTGAGCTAATGTGAGCTTCGCTGTGATTGGACTCCTAAAAGGTTGACATGAGTGTGGTGATTCCTACGTTGAGTTTCATTAAGGGTTTGTTTATGAATTAAGGATATAATAGATGAGTATGGGGAAAAAAAGTCTTCATTGTTATTTTTATTTATGGCGAAAATCCATTGAATGCGTTTTATTTTCGTGGATAGTCATGATAGTAAATATGTATCCTGGAATTGTTATACCCTTTTTTATTCTGAAGTTAATATTTATTACATATATTATCTTTTTGCTACCTAATTATGGGCTCCCATTACATCTTTCTAATCAAGACTAAATTAACTTTATTTTTCAGTTGTGTATTAATCAGATTTAAAGATTAATTTTTTTCATAATTAAATCTTGACTGTATTTATCAACAGCATGCAGTTAATATCCAAATACTTATTTTATATATTTAGTTTACTCAATAATTTGTAAATTAATTAATATTTTTTATATATTATGCATTTTAACACAAGTAATTTGACATTATTTTTTAAAGTAATTTTACAATTATTTTTTGTGTGTATAATTTTACATGGTTAGTATGATTTTTAGTTTTGTTTGTCTTCAATCATTCATAACAAATTTTTTTACTGTGCAAATTTCTTTCCAATTCAACAAAATATTATGTATGGCAGTTATCTGATTGACAATGACTTTATAAAAAATTCAGCTACGATACTACATTTTCCTTTTTCTCATGTTCAAAAACAGATACAATATTGCAGTATTTTGATGTTTATTATTATTCAACTTGAAAATATAGGATTAGAAAGTGGAATATTTGTTAAGGAAGAAAATCCAGTTGGCAGCTGTGGCAAACTAGATGATCTGTTCATCTGCGATTGCAGTTATTTGTATGCATCACAGATGTGATAGATCTTCTTGAATAGATATGCCAAAAAAGGACTCACATGCATCTTAATGTAATATTGGTTTTCATATTGTATTGAGATTTCCAAATAACTCCTTTAAAAAATTTTAAATATTAGCATAGTTTTAAATATTTTTATGTGTATGTATCAGTTTTGATCTATTTACAATATGAAATTGAAATGCTATTATTTCATTCTTTAAAACTAACTCAAAAAAGGTCATGTATGTAAATATTCTGAGCTAGACTTGCAATTTTTTTGTATTTCAATTTTTAAATTTTGTCTATTTAATTTTTTTAATTTCAATTTTAAATCTTATTTCAATATATAAGTTGATATTTTCTAAAAATAGATTAAATACCTTAATTCTTAGATGATTATAAATGCATTTTAACCTTAAGTACTAAGAAAACAAATTTGAATGTAATATGATTATTCATCTTTATTAGTTAATGAATATTATTCTAGTTAATTATTAATAACAACGTTAATATGATTTTGTAATATTTTTAATCAATATTTTACTTTTTTATTTAATTTAGTAAAAATTCAAGTAAATTGTAATAATGCCTACAATATGAAGTTCATTTAATTCTATTTTTTATAGTTATTATATATTTATTTTAATGAAACTTTTTAATGTAGTGTGGAAATTGGAGCTTATAAAATCTGTGCTATTGTTGTTTTTAATTTTTATTATTAAATAGAACTCGGAACAGAAAATATAACTTTCGAAAGATAAAAATATAAATATTTTTTTGCTGATACACATTTTCTCCTTCACTTTCCATTCAGTAGAACTTAAGTGATTATCCTTCTTTATATTACTCTGTAAATTATAAATGAAAGTAACACTGAAATCTTAACTCATTCCTATCCCTTTCAATTTTGGTTTTCGGTTACTTTCATTATTAATTTTCTTGATTTTTATTCTCTGCTGATTAGGTACCACAGTGTGAAATGTTGTAAAAATGTAGTATTACTAAAATGTTTTTTCAGTTGATTATATGTTTCTGTAGTTGAAGCACTAAATTATGACTTTTATTATGAAGGGTGAATAACTGGTCATTGAAGGCGGTTAGTTTCTTTTAAGCTAAAACAATATCAATCATTCTTTTCTTTTTTTAATGAAAAGCTTTAATATTTAGTACTATTTACCTCAAATGTTTAATTCTGATGCTAAAGTGTGATTCTTCTTTTCTGCTTGAATCAAAGATGACAATAATGAGGGGAATCTCCCCATCAAAAATATCATCATTGATGAGAATGATATTACTACATTTTTCTAAATTAATAGAATTTTTTTTAATTCAATAGGTTATAAGTGGTGATTTAATATATAAGTAAAGATTCTGTGATTGCTTTTTTTTTATTTTTCTCCAGATTGTAATCGAACACTAATCATACCAGATCTGTAATGCAAATTGAGAAAAACTATTTCCCCCCACCCAACAAAATAGT
Source organism: Argiope argentata (assembly GCA_026289955.1). NCBI lineage: Eukaryota > Metazoa > Arthropoda > Arachnida > Araneae > Araneidae > Argiope > Argiope argentata. The sequence goes on along the minus strand of JAOUZG010016868.1, from coordinate 6,820 downwards.
TAAAGAATTACTTGTGGAATAGCATGATTCAAATGTCTCCTTTATTTAATGAAACTGATATTATCAAAGAAGAAATATAGACAAATTATCCTAGTTTAATGCAAGAAAAGTGACAAATTGAAATTTGGTTACATGTTTTTTTCAACAAATTCGTTTCATAAACTTAACTTGTTCTAACTCTATTATTTGGAAATTGAAGAATTTGAAAGGCAACTTATTGATTGTCATCATCTGTCATGACAGCGTTTATGTTAATTTCTGGCATTCGATATTTCAAAATTTGAAATAGTGCAGTAACAGTTTCCATTCCTAAATTATTGACAATAAAATGGCAAACAAGATAGCCTTGACCAAATTCATCGGTAGCAATTATGTTTAACAAATAAAAGTCATAAATGTTTGTTCCATGCATCTATACAGAAAACTTTATTTGCGCACTCGGTCAAATTTTTTTTTTTTCTCTCTGCAAACCTAAGGCAAAAATCGAATCATTACTAAGCATCTCATCAAAATCATTTGGTCCAAAAATAGTTTGTGAATTTTGTGGTTTGAAAAGAAGTACTGGATCATATTTTTCTTCGTATAATATTTTTACTATTCTGAATACTGAATTGTCATCATTATTAGAATACAAGGAATAATTAATTCTTGATTGGTATGCCCTTATAGTTTTTCGTGAAATGTAAGCTTTTTTTATGGAACAAAATTTCTACTTTCTCTGAACCCAACTTCATTTCTGAGAAATTCTTGGATTTCGATTGTTGGGACTTTTAATAAAGATAGGGTTTTGATAATTTCCCTAGAATTTTTATCTTACTGCTGATGCACTGTATTACGAAACCCAACATAGTGGTTGTGATTGACATAATATGCCACTGAAATTAGATAATTTTCTTCACATACGGCAATTCTAGCAGGGCATTTTGAATCTGGAATTTTGCCCTTTTGGTTTAAACGAATGACTTGCGTTTTATCTCCGCCTTCATTCGCGTAAAATTGGCACGCATAGTATTGAAATAATTTTGAGCTGATCTGTTTCTTTCCAGTTATTTTCCTTAAAAAATTGAATGTTGATAGACTTTCTTGCTCTAACCTTTTATTGAAAGTTTTGAATGAGTCGAAAGATAATATTTTCAATTCCTGTATATTATGTTTCTCTTGAGCATGTTTATTTAAATGAACAATGAAAGAGAACGATTTTTTGCATATTATAGTGAAGTGCACTTCAATTTGATCTTTAACTCTTCATTTCTTCGCATGTGTTAAAAACTTTCTCCTATTACTGAAAAAATGCCCGCATTTATTACATTTTTTGGGCCCTTCTTTCCCAATCTGGATTACATTGAAATCATTTGAGGATTGTAAGTTGCATTTCAGTTTATGGCTAGAAAAAGAGGCTTTATTTGAATATATTTTGGCACATTTATCACATTGGATAAATTGATTTGCTTTCCGATAATGAGCATTTTTTAGATGACGTTCATAGTTATTAGAATAGAATTTATTGCATATATTGCATTCAGTTTTCTTATTTTCAAAAACGCTAACGATATGGGAATCATTTGACTTACCTTTGACAGAAAGGGATTTTGTCTTACTTGTTAAAGGAAAATTCGGATAATTTTTGGATGATTAACCAGAATCAGCAAAGTTTACTAGAAGTCCAGATAAATTACTGTCGACAGAACAAATGGGTACTTCCGTTGGGAAATTCTTGCTCGATTCTTCTTGTCGCAATAAGATGGAATAACGGTTTGGATCTAAACCAGATGCCATCTCAAAAGACCAACAGAGCTGAATACAACTAGAAAAATGAATACAGGTTTTTATATTCAATAATAAGAGAGAGAGAAATAAATAAAAGGTAAAATACTGTATTTGCAGATAAGTTTTTTCAGTACATTACTTATGAATCAATGGAATAGTCAATAATTCTGAATATATTCGTTAAGCGGTACATGTTATTGTTTTTCTCAAAAATAAACACATCATCTGCAACATTTATTATTGATTGTAATCAAATCAATTGAAAATGCAAAGACACTCTCTTTATAGAAGTTGAAAGATGCAATCTTATATTTCTCGAATAACTAAGAAAATTACATATAAGCCAAATCAGGTAAGAGAATGTCATACATTTGATTACGGTAAAGCATCAAAACATTCAAATGTCACTTATAAGTCAGTTACACATTCAGTAGAAATATATACACCCGCGGATTTTGATAGCATAAGGCGACAGGCAATTTTTTTTTTTTTTTTTTTTTTTTTTTTGCTTTTTCCCTTCTAGGTAAATTCTATTTATACCAAGAAAGTAATATGAATTAAACGTTTTAGCATTCAATTTTAAGTTTGTGTTTACTTTTTATCAGTTTTTACATTATATATCAAACAGATAAAAATAAACATAAAGAATAAAATAATAGTTCTATTTAGTAACAATTCAAAGTAAATTTTCTAATTTACATTCTTTCCAAACTTTCAATTCGTATAAAAAATTTCATAATTTTGTATGAGTTTTAAAAACATATCTGAACTAATTTTATTCAAAAAAAACATGGGAGAGAAAAGATTAAATTAGCGACTTTAATTGTCAATTATTTGACTTTAAGAAAGGTTAACATTTCCATAACTAAACTCACTTTAACAAAAACTCCACCATTTGACTAACAATATTTCTTCTATTGAGTAATAAATATCATTTGTGTGATTTTTATTTCAAAATAATTAAATTTTCAGCATGTTTGGAAACATATAATTTAATGAAAGATATTGCTCGAAGTGTAATTTTTAATGTTTTTTTCAAGGATAGAAATAAATCCTAAGAATAATATCTTGCTTTTATTATTATTATATTTTCAGAAAATTTCAACTAGATGAATTCGAATAGTTATGTATTCCCTATTTTTTATGGAAACTATTAAACCACAATTCTAAAATATTTTCTTTTTATAAAAATATTCAATTAATATGAAAATTTTACGCCACAAATTAAAATTATCGTTTCAGTTTCGATTATTCTTTGTTATCAAAGATGTTCAATTTTTTTAAAGCAAAAATTAACACCGATAGAAAACAATAGAAAGAATTCTCATTAAATCATTAAAAAATTGCACGAAATATTTATGACAGATATATTTTTAATTCTAAAAAAATACTGCATTTATTTGTCTCGATACTTGAAAAATGTGGATAGAAGATAGCATCTTCAAAAATTCAGCAAAAAGAATATCTCGTTACAGTAAAATACTTTAATGGAAATGCAGACGATAGGATACGAAAATGCACAGAAATTTGCACAAAACAAAGTCATTCCCTCTGCCTAAGGTCAAGAGTGAGGTCAATTTCACACTCTTTTGTCGGTGCAAGGAAAGGCACGTCATTTCTTGTGAAAGGGGAGTACTTTGTTATGTTTTCTCTTTAATTTATGTTAGCTGTGAATTGTTGATTTGTCAGTCGGTTATCCATGGAAAGGAAAAATAAATCTCACGGATCTGGAAACAAATTTAAAATAAACCATGAGAGAAATATTCTGAAATTTGGCAGAAATTCATTTTAATTATAATGCATTTGAGTACACCATCCTTGTAAGCGAAATAAATAAGTTGTTCGTTTGTTCCAGAAAAAAAAATCACTTAGATCGCCTCTCATCGCGGTATGACATATTTCCCTCAATTAATATGAATATTCAAATCATAAGATTTTGCGAATCATATTGCACTTTATTTGAGGCTAATATTTCTGATTTTTTTTTCAAGATTTTATATTTTTTATACCTTAGAAATTTTTTCAATATCACAACTTTTGAAATTATTTATTTTAATTTTTTCCATTCATAGTTATTTTCGCCTGTTTTTTGTTTACTCTTTTCTTTTTTTCTTTTTTTTTTTTTGCTGAATAATAAAAGGAGAAATAATCAGCAATAAAAAAAAATGCTGCCGATTCAGAAATTTCATATAGGTTTTGAGGTCCCCCAGTTATTATATTATGATTATTTTTTGCATTAAAACATATTCAAAAAATATTTGTTTAATATTCAAAAAAAAATATGTTAAGACATAATAATTTTAAGAACAAATCATGGTTTATTCCAAAAATATATCTATACAACTTTTAAATTTGTAAAATGTTGAAGAATACTAAAATTTGCTTAAATATAAAACTTGTCCTCTCATTTTATTTTAAAGAATCTACCACATACGGCCAGATTATTGGCTGAGTTTAATGACTCCTAAAAGTTTAATTTGAATTTATTTGTGTGGTTTGATCTTAATGTTTCCTCGATAAAATATTTTTCAACTTTAAATTTTGATTTTTTTAAAAAGTATCTCATACGACTAGCAATTTCACGCCATTCTGTTGATTGCACTATGCACGTTCAAAGTTCTCTATCTGTATCTTTATACATTCGTTTTATCATAGAAATCATTTATCCTTTTCAATAGTTTAATTTACTCCCGTACAAATATTAATATTGTTTCATGTCTTTTATTAAGGTATCTGGTTTCAGAAGTACATTTAAAAAAATTGTTTGATTATCAATTTTACCAGCTTTTTTTATAGTGATGACTAAAAACTGTAAATAACATTAATTAGAGAAATTTAAAAAGTAATTTAATTAATAAAATTGAGACATTTTAGGTGAAATTTGATGAAATTAGAGAAAACGCAAAACGTTCTATACTGAATTCAAATTCTCGAATTTAAATTATTTTTCTACACAACTTACTTATTGTGCTTATAAAGAAAATAAACTAAAATCTAAGAAAAATATGTAAATGAAAAAAGTTATATATCTGTGAGTATATTTATGGTAAAAATATTGTAAAAAGGCGCAATTAATACTAAATCATGTAAAATCTCATATAAATAATGTATTAACTAAATTATGCAAAATTATATATTTGGAATTTTTTATTCTGTTCATACGATAGTACAGAATTTGTATTTACTTAATAATTAGATTATACTTTAAAAATTTTCATAATTATACTTTCCTATTATATTAGGGTTTGTTCGAAGTGAACGATTATTACATGCTAAAATGAGAGTTATATCTACAGTTCTCTGAATAGTAATTTAAATCTTTTCTTAGTCACATTAACTTGATTTATTTTATCAATAGTCGAACATAAATTTATTTACTTCTGAAGTTCTTTCCAAGCAATAGATGAATTAAATAAAAAATAAAACGCTCATGATCTTGACTTACAGTTGATAATTTTATCAAGTTATTTTAGATATGTATGAATCTTGTAGATTTTTCCCTTTATCAAAAAATAATGTACAGTAAAAAAAAAACCCGAGTCTTGTGTTTTTGAATAAATCAATCAGCTGCGAATTTGCATTTAACTATTTGGCATTTAAAAAAAAGTAATCAGAAGTGAAAAATGATGTGCCTTTAGCATTTATAGAAAAAAATTTCTTTGGTATTGTGCAGGTCTGTTTTTACATACAAAACATTTTAAATTGACCAATTATAATGTTTTTTCACAAACTTGATTCACTTATATGGACCTGATAAGATTTGTCATTGACATCTTTGTAATTTTTCCGATTCAATTATATGTGTATAAACGTAGGGTTCTTCAAACATTTTCATAGTTTCTGCACTTTCATAGCAAGATTGTGTTTTTTTATGCTTACTTTTTGAAATTTTGCATAAAAGAAGAAAACCTAATTTTATTTTTGGAAACCGAGTCTGGACACCCAGAGGGATACTTCCTTAGCATGTACACGACTAAATCTAACTATATTAAGCATTTCGTGGTATGAATTATCAAAATAACATATGCGATTTAGCCCAATAGGTGAAGCAAATTATTGTACTTTATAATATGTTGCGTAATTGCACTAATCGGTTACGTGTTTGTAAATTTCATAACCTTTCAAAACCCTCAGATTTTTCCAGTTTAATTTCTTCTTCTCTTCTTTCTATCCAGCTATTACCGCTGAAAACATAATTTCAACTCTTGATTAAGTTAGGGCCCCTCGGAATCACGGAGTCCAGGGGCATAGCCTCCCCCCCCGCCACCCAGATAGCCGGTCTTGGGAGTACTGTTCTATACTTGCGCAACGCTCACTAAACTACTGATAAGAAATAATTTACTTAAAAATTCTTAACCTTCTGCCTCCCAGTGCGACGGAAACAGCAGGACATACTAGTACAGACATCCACGGATTGGCCGAGGGGACGAAATGCCACCTGCTTTTTTTTCCTCCCCTTTTCTTAGCAGGGTCGTAAAACGGTTTGGGTGGTGCTTCCGTTCCCACCGTCACTGTTAATTAGTGCCCAAAGAAAGTGTTTGACGATAGATACTTTATTTACTGTACAGTTTCTGCTCACCAGCTACTAAACTTTCTTGCTAAAATGTCGGGGTATCGGAAAATTTTAACTCAAGAAGAAATTAATAAAATGCTGTTTGAAGATACAGATGAATCTGTTTTAGATATAAGTGATGATGAAGAAGCTGGATTTGAAACTTCAAACTCTTTTCAAGAAGAAAATATTTCTATTTCTATTTCTTTTCTCAGAAAGGTTAATTACATACTCCATTCTATATATTGTTTATATTTGATACCTGCCTTTATTTTTCTGGCCAATAGCTGCGGATCTCTTTTTCTGGGATAAAGTGATAAACATCCAAACTAAGCAACATTGTATTCAGCAATAAAAATGAAATTCTCATTGAATAAAATTAATTATAGCGAAATGACCGGACTTAACGGTTTTAATTGTTAGTAAGGGGATCTTAAGTTTAGAATAGGTTTTATTCCCACACAAAGTAAGAGGATAAGGGAGTGATAGTGGAACAAATAT
>JAOUZG010016856.1:0-10823 GCA_026289955.1 Argiope argentata | reverse complement strand
AAATGGCAGAATGTATTTTAAATTCCGGATATGTAGATTATATTTCGATTCAGTTCCTTTTAAAGTTCGGTTCCTATTTTATTGTTAGTTTTTTTAAACCAATTTTTTCCAATATTTATTTTCCATTTTTTTTAACATTATCTTACTGATGATCATTTCAAAATAAAGTTTTTAATTTTACCGAAAGTTGGACCATTTAATCTTTTTACTTTATTCTGACTCCGAGATATTACATTAAAAATGTTTGATTGTCTTACTGAGTTGATCAAGTTTCTACCACTAATAAAACCAAAATAATTTTTATATGGAAAATTTAAAACTATAACTTTTAGTGGTCAAATTAGTATTTATGAGTATTTCGTTTTGAAGCATCATGAATTTTAATATGGTGCCCTGAATAAATTTGAGAAGAAAATGGTTTCTTCCGTTCAAATGTTATTACTTGAGGTGTAATGGTCTAAGTTCGTACTTTGAGCTGTATAAAACAGAATGTAAACATTTTGTAAAAACAGGGCATGTATTGATAAAAAATAATTATAAAAAATTGAAAGACATTATTTTGCATAGTTTTTAACTCAAATACTTAATAAAATCAGAGTGATTTTCAAAATTAAATATAGTTTTATTGCTCATGTAAAAAAAATAGAGCGAATACAGAACTCTAATTATTCTCCATTATTTTTACATTTTTTTAAAATATTCCTAAAAGAAAAAAAATTCCTTTAATCGTTATTGATCATTTGTGTTTAATGAAAACACAAAATTCAATAAGCACACCTAAATATTGAAATGAATTATAATAAATCAACTTACCAATTGTTCTTAGACATTCTAAAAGTCCTAGGTATGATAACCTTACTGTGAAAGTGGATTCTGATTGTATTTATTTATATTCTTCGAAGTCTGGGTATTGCCCTTTTCTGGAGGTCTAAAATGACACTTCTCAGGTTTAGAGAAATTTTAAATCGTGAAACTACATTTGCAAATTTCATTCAATAATGTATATTCACTATAAAGTTTCAAAAGGAACTGACGTGTTTTAGCTGCAGTTTCCATTCCAAAGCAGTAATTAAACCAAATTCCCGGGAACTTTCTCTTTTAAAAAAATGTTTGGTTTTTGCTTCTGTGTTTTATGAGATTGGTCAAATCACTTGGCATCAATATATGCAGCGATTTAATAAGTGTGGTATCTGATATTTAAACAACCCCATGGCCGTAACTAATAGGTAAGTAAAAGATTTTTGGTGGGGCATCATTCGTATGTTTTGAGAGGCATGCTCATTTTTCCTGTTATGGTTTGATTGCTTATGCATTGGCAAGTTGTTCAACGTAACTATAAATATTTCATCAAGTGTTTCTATTTTTTCTCTAAATAAATTGTGTTTGATGTAAACCTTTCATTTGTAAGACTCAATCTTTGGAGACCTTTATTTCTTTGCATTCCACTCCAGCTGAACAACCAGGTTATTACTTTATGCTCATTTCCAGGTGTTACATTTAAATTCTAGGACTGTGTTACTGTTTTGACCAAGATTCTACCACTATAACTAAATAAAAGTTAATATTATATGCAACAAATAATCTTTAATATCATATATTTTCATTGAAACTTTCGATACCTTCCTTATACCGCTCAGAAGAAATTTGAGCGGTAATGTACCTTTTGCTGAATTAAGACTTTTGCAGCTTGCATTCGCCGATGAAAATCTTGCCCTTCTCGGTGGTTTCTTTGTTTGAAGCGTAAAGAATCACATTCGTATGTAATAGTGAAGTGATTATTTTGTAAAAACATTGCTTTTTTTTGCTGAAAAAAAAGATTAAGATGAATTCAATGTCTGAAAAGCAGATTCTGAAAAATTAATCGTGAAGAGATTTTTTTTAAAATTAGAGAGATTTCCATGACTGAACATAATTCTTTTCAATAAAAAAAATCCGAATGAAGGTGTAATTAAAACTTTGTATTTCTTTTAGTGAATAGAGTGAAATTACATTTACAACGAAAGTTTAGCTGTCTTCACTTCTTATCTCCTTTTATTTCATGTCTAATTGAAATTAGAACGGAAAAATTCCATAATGCAAACGTTTTTTAATGCAATTTTTTATCTTTTTAACATACTTTCTGCTATGCAGCGCCATCTATCAGAGTGTATTAATATTTTTTTCCTGTAACTCTTTCCTTCGTGTCTTAAATGGTATATTTAATGCTAGCGTCATATAATGCTCCGCCTTAAATATTTGCATAATGGAGAAAAAGTGTTTGTTTGTTATTGAAACTTATAACTCTTTTCAAACTTCATTCCATGCAAAAAAGTGACTTTTTTTAGTTTGATTTCTCAATTTCTACGCTGTTGTCACTACAGAAGAAGAAAATGCAATTGACAAATGGTAATACATGTAGACATCACATTCTTCCATCTTTTGATTTCAAGAATAAAAGGAAAACATCTCATAAATTTTAAGGTAAATAGAAACTTAAGTGTTCAAATGCTCAAAGTTCCAAATCATAAGGATTAGAGGGAATTCTAACGTGTCTTCTCGACTCCGAAGTTCAGCAGTTTGAATTTCGATTCGAAGTTCAGCAATGATCCATACTTCACTATAGAATCCTTTCACGAAGTCATTCACCTAACCTTTCCCCCTCTGTCCATCGGTCTTCTTGTTGATCTACAGTCTTGCATGGGGTCAATGGATTTCAAGAGGGAAGATTTTTCGAACAGATCGAATACATTCTCTTTTGATGTCTTTAATTCCACTTCCGTACTACCCCGTCTTTTCCAGGATAAATCTCTATGACTTTAGTGACTAGGAGTAGAAATTTTATTGCTACTACTATGAATTAGTAGACTTTACAATCGAATACTGTTGCTGCTTTGATGCTGTGGTGCAATTCATTCAATAAAATATTATATCGATACGTTATAAAAGTTACCACTAATAATAAGTAGGAAATTCTATAATATAAAATAAATTTTACTCATCGTGTACGTTTTATTATTTAGTAACGACTTACCCTATGGTCTTGCCATTCAAATAAGAGTGACAATGAATTGTTAAAGTAGAAAGCTTAGTGCGGAGGCCGTGACATGTAGCGTTATAGAATATTAAGGTCATCTTCTGACGCTAAATTGTATTCTATTGATTCTTATTTAATGCCGTTTGATGATTTAGTTCTGAAAAAAAACTTTTATATTTACTGTTCAAGAATTATTGGTTTTAGACAGATTCCATTGCATTTTTTTCTAGAAATATAGACAGGTTTCCAAAGATTGAACATATTTCGTTTAAAAGCAGATAATACAGTGAATCAGTATGAATACAGAATTAATTGATAATGGATACCTCACCTCGCCTCAAGCCGCACCTACAACGTACCGTGAAACTGCTATCCGACACGCCCGCCTTCATTCAAGCAACCTCAATGGTCGAGCTGCCATCGTGCTCATTACTACTGAAAGATCATCCCGGAAAATTTCTCGCACTTCAGAACAAACCACGTAACTCTGGACTTTAAGTTTTGTCGATCGGGGATGGCGCCCTTCGGGCGCCGGGGCCCCTAACCATATTCCTTGTATCCTTGTAATGGATACCTGGATTTGCTCAGAAATGGCGGGTGACTTTTATTCTTAACGTCGACAGTTTTTAACATGTTCAATGTAGACGGACTAGAAAAAAATTTATGAAAGATATTTTACGCTTGCGCTTTTTCTTACAAAAAATTCTTTTTTTGACCTTGGACTAAAGCCTTTTAGCCAGATCAAATTTCATTCAATAAATAATAATAAAATGGAAATGTTTATTCGCCATATTATTTAAAAGTGACTTGCCTGAAAAAAAATCAGTAGAAAATAAACGCGTTCGAATTAATTGCTTTTAATTCTATTTTCTTCTAATTTTCTAGAAGAAAGAATGTGAACATGGTATTTTTGAATTTATTTCAATTTTAAAATAAACCAAATAAATAAAAAAATGCAAAAATCATACCTAAAAATAAAATTCACATTAATCAACATTATTTTTTTTCAAAAACTATTCTTAAAGCAAAAATCGCTTTAATCAGCATTGATACTTTGTGTTTCATCAATATAGAAAATTCAATAGGCTGTAGTAAATATGACTCGAGTTATAAAACATTGACTTACCAATTGCTCTCAGACATTCCAAAACTCCTAGATATGATAACGTTACTGTAAAAGTGGATTCTGATTGGATTTGTTTATAAAATTCGAAGTCAGGGGGTTGCCCATTTCTGGAGGCCTAAAATGCCACTTTGTAGATTTAGAGAAATCCTTAAAAGTTTTTCATTGTGAAACTGCATTTGAAAATTTTATTCAATAATGTTCATCTCTAAAAAATAAAGAAATTAACACAAGTTTAGTTGCATATTCTTTGTGTTTTATGATGGCCTCTAAAATTGGGATTACCGATTCGACCAACTTTTTGGCGGTTTCTAAAGATTTTTTATCCCATTCTTCATGCAGCATTTGTTTTAATTGGATTTTGTTTCAATTTTTTCGTTATTCAACTGCTGTTTAAACTGCAGCCCACAGATTCTAAAAGGCAGTGACGATGGGGGACTGTATGTATTACGTACAACAGCTGTTTACATCGAGTTAAAGTTTAGTGGGTTTTGATGTCGTTTTTCTGCTGATAAAGGAATTTCTACTTAAAACCAAATTTATAACTATTTTCTTTAGACTGTAACTGATAGGTTTCATTTTAAAACGATTTTATCAGGTAAAAGTAAGGTGTATTCTCGATTGCTTAGTGCACTGTATAGATTTAATTATATTATATTAAACACCACTATAGTTGAAAATAATTTTATTATATAAAACATCTCAAATACCCTATAATAACCAAAGAAAAACTACTATCAAAAAAGACGTATGATTCTCTAATCGAATGAGAGAAGTACAAATTAACTAAAGATTTTATCGTCTTATTTTTACTTTTAGTTTAAAAGAGTTTTTTACTCTTTCAAAAACGAGGTCTTGGTTGCTTCATATTGCGCTGCACGTACTAGTACGGTGTTCATATTGAAAAGATACTTCTGTTCTAAGAATTTTTTTTAAAAAAATATATAGAGATTTATTACAAGAAGAATTAAAATTGTACTAGTTCACAAGAAGGACTAAAAATCAAATAAGGGACATATTATAATTTATAAATTGTGTGTTAAAAGTTTTTGGATTCCTACTATTTTTTAGAATACAGAAGCCTAAAAATGATTTTTAACCCTGAACACTGCCTTACTTTCATAAGACCAATGATGCGAAGTTTGAAAATAAAATTATAAAATATATCTTTTTATATGGTTTTCTTCCTCACTTTGAATATATATATATTTTAATTAGCTTTACTAAAATTTAATTGTTTAAAAGAAATTTCCGTTAACAAGTGATAAAAGAAATTATTATTATCAAATTAAGTAGAACAAAATTGAAAATATATATATAATTGCGTTTGCATTTATATATATTTAAACCTTATATATATTTTTTTATGATTTAAGCAAAAATATGAGCGTATATCTTTTAATTTTGAAAAATAAGCAAAATAATGTAAAGATTCTTTTTTCTCTTGAAAATATACTTAAAAATGATAAAATACTTAGATCAACAATCTTTATTTAGGGTAGCAATATAATGTAAAATTTGAGTATGTTTGTCTAGGGATTGAAATAAATTTTATAATATGAACTGATTGCCAAGCATTGTATTTATATTAGTTTTCGAACTCGCTGATGCATTTTCCCCTCTGTGATTCTATTGTTTCACGATATTTTTATATCGTGAAATGATACATTTGTATCGTTAGAAGGGGGTCCTAATTAAAATACTCTTACTCTGAGCTCTCTATATAACGAACTATCCAGTGTAGAGGTTCCGAAATTGTTGAACTTATCATTGAAGATATGGGGATAAAGACTACTTGGAAGTAAATTATTTAAAGAAATCCGACAGATGGCGCTGTAAAACAGAAAATGTGCTGAAAATAAACAAAATACACCTTTGTAGCACATATGAACTTATCAAACATTGAATCACAATGACATTATGGATGTACGGGAAACGTCTTAATATGATCCCTCAAGTTGTAAAATCTACTTTCTGTAAAAAGCTTGTTCAATTGCGGATAGTAATTGGTTCAGTGTATTGCTTCTCACATACAAAGTTTTACTGTCGGTCAAATCTGCTAATTTTAATAGGCGTTCTCGATAATTAAGTCTTTTTCAGTATCCCCAAAGTCACAAATACCAGGGTTAAGTCTACAGGTTATGGTTAGGTTGCCGAGAAAAAGCGACTAATGATTACTCCATCATTAGTAAAATGATGCTAAAGAAACTACTGTACGTACACGGAGACCGATGTGTGGAGACACTCCGTCTTGCATCAAGGAAAATGCATTTAGGCATTGGCACTGTTGCACTTTGGGCACATCGGAATTTTCGAACATGTTTTAGTAAATCCTGGTCCTTTGCGTAAATTTTCAAAAAGAAAAAAAAAATTGTCAAAATCGAGATGTAACCTTTCTTTTGCTTTTATAAAAAAAACCTTCACAAATAAACAAAAAATATTAGAATGATTTTTTCCAAATATAATCCCATTTTATGCTAAAACAGTTGAAGTAAAGCAAAGAATTCTTCACGTTTTTGTGGAAACAGAATGGAAATGCAGTTACAATGATAGTTTAACTTTCTTCATTTTTTCTTACTATTTCTTTTCTTTTCATTTCTGCGTAAAAATATGAAAGGAAAAATTCCAGACGGCAAAAATTCTTTAATGGGGTTTTTTTGTGTCTATCCAGCATGCTTTATGTTTGACATTGCCATCTATCTGAGTTTCTGGATTTATTTTTTTCTGATATCCTTTTCCCCGTGTCTTGAACGGTATGTTTGTTGCGTTCTTTGGAATATATTTACCCAACATATCTTACTCCGACTTAAATATTCGCATGATAGAGAAAATAGTATTTGTTTGGTACTTAAACCGCAAATAATTTCTACACTATTGCCACGACAGAAGAAAAAAAACTGCACCTGACAAATAATATTACCCGGTTGCATCACGTTCTTCCATCTTTTGATTTCAAGAATTAAAACAAAACATCTCACAAATTTTAAAGTGAAAATAAACTTAAATTTCCATATGCTCAAAGTTCCAAGTCTTGAAGTTCAGAGGGAATTCTAACTTGTCTCCTCGAATTCGAAGTTCAACAGTTTGAATTTCGGTTCGAAGTTCAGCATTGATCCATACTTCAGTATAGAACCTTTCACGAAGTCATCAACCTAACAATCCAACCTCTGTTATCGGTCTTTTTATGGATCTACAGTCTTGCATGGGGACAATGGATTTCAAGCGGGAAGATTTTTTGAACAGATCGAATAAATTCTTCCTTTTGATATCTTTAATTTCACGACCCGTACTACCCCGCCTTTTCCAGGATAAATCTCTATTGCCATTTTATTGCTATTACTATGGATTAGTAGACTTTGTAATTAAATATTGTTACTGATTTGATGCTGAGGTGGAACCCATTCAAAAACGATTAATATCTATGAGTTATGTAAGATGCCACTATGAATAAAAAACAAATTTTATTATATTAAACAAATAGTGATCATTTGAATGTTTTATACACACACGCCTTGTCTCAAATTCTTGTTGCTCTAGAAAGAGTGACAAATTTTATATTAAGTAGAGCATTCGAATGCCGAAGGCATTGCATAGAGGAATATTGAAAATTAAGTTCTTCCACCGCCGGTACCAAATTGTATATTGATGATTCTTTTGAAAAGACATATATTATTTGATGATATTCTGAAAAATAATTTCGAATTTACAGTTAAAGAATTTAAAGGTTTTAGATAGATTCACTTTCGTCTATCCAGAAATGTAGACGGGTTTCTAAAGAATGAACATATTTCGCTAAAGAAAATTTTTTAATCAGCATAAATATTATATTAAATGATATTGGATAGCTGGATTTGCACAGAAATTATAGGAAGTGACTTTTAATCTTAAAATCGACTATTTTTAACACATTCAATGTTGCTGGACTAGAAGAAAAAATTATGAAAGATATTTTATGCATGCAATATATATATATATATATATATCATTCATTTAAAGAAAAAATACTTTGAGCATCAGATATTATGGATTATATTTAATATATATTGACTGATATTACATTTACTTTTTTTGACTGAGTTGATCGAGTTTCTACCACTAATAAAACGAAAATAATTTCTACCTGTATAATTTAAAAATCCCATCAACTTGGATTAGGCAAATTTGTAATTATGTGTAGTTTATTTCGAAGCATCACGAATTTTCACATAGTGCTCAGATTAAATTTGGGAGGAAAATTGATTTTTGCGTTCAAATAATAGTAACTGATGTGTCATTGATTGAATTGTAAAGGTCTGCGTACGTACGTTGAGCTGTATAAAATAGAATGTAAACATTTTGTAAAAACAGGGCTTGTATTGTTAAAAACAAATAAGACAAATTGAAATACAACATTTTGCAAAGGTTTTTACTTAAATACTTTATAAAATCAGTGCGATGTCCAAAATTGAACATATTTTTTTGCTCATGAAAAAAAAATCCGGAAATACAAAATTCATATTGCTCACCATTATTATTAACTTTTTTTTTCAAAAATTATTCCTAAAAGCGAAAGTTACTTTAATCACCATTGCTCATTTGTGTTTAATGAATACACAAAATTTAATAAGCACTCCTAAATACTTAAATGAATTATGAAACATTAACTTACGAATTACTTTTAGATATTCCAAAACTCCTAGATATGATAACGATACTGTGAAAGTGGATTCTCATTGTATTTATTTATAAACTTCGAAGTCTCTGTATTTTACATTTCTGGAGGTCTAAAATGCCGTTTCTCAGGTTCAGAGAAATTTTAAATCGTGACACTAAAGTTTTAAATTTCATTCAATAATGTATATTCACTATATACTAGGTCCAAAAGGAATTGACGCGTTTTAGCCGTAGTTTTCATTCCAAAGCAGTATTTAAAAGTAATTCCCAAAAAACTTTTATAAAAAGTTTTTGTTTTTGCTATTGTACTTTATTAGTGTGGTTAAATCACTTTACTTGACATCAATACAAACAGCTATTTAATACTTTTTTACCTGAAATTTAAACAATCCGATAACCGTAGTTAATATTTAAGTAAAATATTTTAGATAAATACGTTTCATTTTTCGTGTAATTTTTCTGAGAGTTTTGCTTACTTGTTGTCATTCCACTGTAACTACTTTTTTGCCAAACGATGGATTAAAAATATTTAAGAATCCCCTCGTGTTGCATAATATGCCCCTTTAACAAGTACTAAACAATGCAAATAAACAAATTTGTTGACATTCCAATTCTTTGTTTACATTTCAAATACGACTTTTCTAATTAATGTAAAGGGAAATTAATTGTTAGCGCCCACTATTAAGAAAGAGCAGAATCTATTTTTTATTCCGGATATCAATATGATCTTTCAATTCAGTTTCTTTTAAAGTTTGTTTCACTTTTTTGGTCATTATGTTTTTAAAATAAAATTTTTTTAAATGCTCTTTCGACATTTTTTAACAATATCTTACTAACGATTATCTCAAAATAAACTTTTAATTAAACTAAACGCTAGACATTTTTTTTTGTTTTTGGCTTAACGCTGTTTATATTACTACTATTAGATTTCTACAATTTATATTTAAATTGGATGACTGTCTTAATGTATTGATCAAATTTTTACCACTATAACTAAATAATATTAAAGAAATATTTTATTTTGTATATATATATATATATATATATATATATATATATATATATACAAAAACGCCGGAGGTCGGGCGTCTCACAAGGAGACAATTATTTTAAAACGGACTTGATACAACTTTAACCCTAATTTTAAGATAAAAACTAATAAAATTGGAACCTAACATAAAATCTCTGTGCATCAAGCACAAGGATTTCACTGAATTAAAAACACAAATTAATATAAAATAACCATAATTAAAATTATTTAGAATTTGAATTTCGGTTTTTCATTATATGTTTTGAAATTTTATTTACTGTTTTTTGTTAACAATTTCATATTTATTCCTAGAACCCATCATTTATGTTTCTCAAGTGAACAAATCAATTTTTAATGTTTCATGGGGAAGGGGGCGTGATAACTTTAGAAAGTTGAAAGTGGGCCATGGCACAAGAAAAGTTGGGAAACACTGTTTTAAGGAGTAAAATCTGCTTTCTGCAGGCAGTTTGTTGAAACACAAAGAGTAATTGGGATAATGTGATGCTTCACTCGTACAGAGTAATACTATTTTTTTAAATTTTCCAATTTTATAAGAATATCGTGAAAGAAGAATCATTCCAGATACATCTACAGGCAGCCCTGTACAATGGAAAACATGCTGGAAAGACACAAAATACCAATTTTATCTGAGCGTATAAAATATTCAATCACAAGGACCCTATAGATGCAGAGTAAACTTCTCAATATGGTTCTTTAAGATGCAAAATCCACTTGCTGCAGAGAGCTTGCTCAAATGCAGATAGCAATGGAAATGCTTTTCACAGGCAGAAGCATCACATTTGAAACAAAGCCAAAGACAGCCTAAGTGGAACTGTGTGTCAAACCCAACAATTTACCACACGTTCTTGATAAACAAGACTTTTAAACTACCCCCAAAATCACAAATACCAAAGTTAATTATGTGGGCAACAATATGGTTAGTTTGCAGAAAACGCGTGACTCCATCATTAGTGAAATGCTGCCGAAGAAACAGTTCTACGTAC
>JAOUZG010016850.1:0-21595 GCA_026289955.1 Argiope argentata | reverse complement strand
ATATCCATTTAAATTTGAATAAAAAACACTTTTTATGTTTTTTTTTTTCGTTTTGTTAAATAAAATTAAATTTTAAGACATAAAAAGGTAAAATCCTCCTAAAACTAAAAAATAATAGTTCACTTTGATGGATTAAATTTGCATTACGTGCATCAAAATTATAATTTTTATCAATGTCTTCAGTGTAGGAAAATTATGAACATGTTCCTTTATAGTAAATTTTTAAAGTAAATTTCGCTCACTCTACTTATTACTTTTATCAATCGTTTGAAACGCGGTAACGGTCATTAGCATTTTTCCCACGGCAGCCTTTTAACGTTATCAGAGATATCGAGTGTCATTCTCACTGTGACGATGATTGATTACCATATGGCGCACATTGTAAAATCGCCAAATTTTACATACAAAGATAAAAGTTATAATGTGGTACCCTTTTTAAGGCTTGAGCGCAAATGACACCATCTGATGAGTTAGCTCTAATGGGATTGAGCGCAAATGACACAGAACCATAGAGAATTCTCGTGAATGTTCCAGATCGGTTTAAACGGGCTAATGACTTAAATTAATTAAGACAACTAATGACTTAAAATAATAATGCTCTCACATGATAACCTGAAATTTGTGATAGTAGTTTCATTTTGTTTTATTTACATCTTTAATCTTTTGTTTGTCCTGGAATTATTTGAAATGTTATTTGTTTACGACATAGATTATTAATTTTTTTTAGAAAGATAGGATTTATTTATCTTTTTATGCTGCTGTGTTTATTTTAGTTTTTATATATGTCTCTAATTAACTGATTACATTATATAAGTTATCTTTTAATTGTTTTCTGCCTTGCTTAAGAAAATGGGAAGATCAGCTTGAATTTTGATTTCTCAGAAAGCTGGTTAATTTTAGATTTTTGAAAGTAAGTTTATCTTTATGTTGATGTGAAATAGAAATCTGACATGCTTATTGGCGGTGTGTATGTATTGTCTTTATCATGTGATTATGACTTTTGATTATGTGAAAATGTTCTCACAACCAATAGTGTAGAAGTAAAAAGCAATAGTCAACCGATATAATAAATTATTGAAAGCAGATATTTATAGATTATAGATAGCAGATCTGCAGCAGAAAATTTTTTAGACAATAATCTTTAATTTATTTGCTCCAAGTTAACTTGAATAATCTTTTCGATGGTATATTTAGATATTTTTTCAGTTCCTGTTAACATAGTTGCCTAATTCAACCAATTTTTAACTTATTCTGTATGTTAATTATTTATTTCTGGTTAATTTTTCATTTTAATTTGTTATATCTGTATATTTCTTTTTTTTATATACACATTATGACATAAGACAACAGTATTAAGTTTTTTAAAAAAATATCTATAATTATTTGTTTACTATTTTTTTTATCTTCATAATAAAAACTTTTATTTAGAAATCAAAAACGCTGTCCATGATATATTGTAGAAAATAATAATAAAAAATATTATTTTTATGGAACTTGTCTGGTTTTATATGGTTTGCGTCTTATATAGTTTAATCAAATCAACGAATGACTAATATTTAAGCATATAAATAAATAATTATTTATGAGTTATTATATTAATTGATTTCTATAATTCAAAATGAATATACATTGTGGTCTTAATATTTCATAATTTGAAAGTATCTGCATTTTTCACTAAATTTATTTATTTAACAGTTGCACTAATAATATTATGTCTAACCCCTTCTTTTCTAGCCCAATAGTCCTCCTAGTCCTGGAGTAGCGAATCTTTATAGAGCAACGAGCCATTTTTTTCTAAAGAAATGCTTAACAAAGTATAGACGTGTCGTCAATTTTGACTTGTTATTATTTGGAAGTAATAAGACTAAATGCTAACAACTCTTTATTTACGACGAAAAAATACATTTTGCTCTGTATGCTCGTAAAGATTTCAGTTATACGTGTAATTCAAGTTAAAGTAACTTTAGTGTAACGTCTGTTGTTGCAGTTTAGAAGGCATATACAGGATTGCAAGATGTTACTTTTATTTGAATGCATCATGAATTGGAATCATCCAAACGGTTTCTAAGCGAATATTTAATGTTATTCATCTGTGGAAATAATAAAACGCAGCATAAGTTGGTGGAAATGTGGTTAAAATAGTATGAGTCAACTCCTTCAAACAGTTAAAATGTGTCTGGAATTGAATTCCATGTTTCCAAAACTTCGTTACTGGAATTTTTACTTACATTGCTTGTGAATCTTTCTGTTTCAATCAATCCTGACTTTTTCCTTCTCTCAATACATTTTTAAATCCATTTTGGACTAGACTGGAAATCAATCAGCTCTTTCTAATTCTTCAATTTCAAGCTATCGTTCCATCGGAAAAGAACACAAATACAGGGGGCGATTACAACGGACCTATGACGCGCTCCAGAAAGAAAAAAGAAACTGAATGACATCGGGACGCTGTTCATTTTATTAGGGGAAGCAATGCCGCAAAGAGAAAGACGGTTATGATGAACCAGGGAAATCCTTTGGTCCCTGGTTCGATTCCCGGCCAGCGGATTTTATCCAAAGACTGGAATTTTAATTTAAAATTGTTCCTATTATTTCTCTAAAATCGAGATGATTCTAGAACATTCTTTACTATCAGAGAGAGATGATTCTCGAATGTTCTTCAGGTGTATAAAAGCTGAGTTCTTCTCAGTTCTTCATTCTGTTCTCCAGCGAGTTGCTTGGTGCTAATAAACGCAATTGTTTCCAACTATCCGTGTCTTAATTGGTTTACCATTCCTGTCCCAGGCAATTCTTGAGTCAGGAATTTGTCGCTAGTTTTGATTATAAATTAGATCATGAAATATAGAGCATATGGGATAATATTAGCGAATGCTAAATATCACATAGTGATAATGAACATCTCCTTATGTTACTGTCCTATAAGATAGTAAAATTTTTAAAATTCAGTTGACGTTTTGTTAAATATTAAATTGGTTACCATTTATTTATTCAAATAAACGAATCTTAAAATGTTCGAAATCGGCGAATATAATCGTGGAGAGGGGCGGAAACGTATGCACCTGAACGATATAAAAATAAAAAGGGATGTTAAACACATGTGATGTGGAGACAGACCGTTAGAAAAAAAAAGAACCCCCTTTTCCCCGATTGTAGTGCATCACCGGAAGTGCACGATACCGGCCAGACAGATGGCTGTCGGAAATGGTGCAAGTATCATGTGACGTTATCTGCTGGTACAGGTTGAGTCGGGAGCATCAGCTGTTAGGAAAGGTAGGTTAAAAGGGGAGCCGGCCGGCTGTCAAAAGGAATCGTGTCTGTGTATCTTTGAGGGTCCGCTTACAAAGTTAAGAACTTTTTGTGATTCATCTTCTATTCGAAAAAAATGTGTTTCTGTTGGCAAATTTAAAATGTGCGTTTGAAGCCAGTTCTTGTTTGCAGTTTTTTATTTATTTAATTACTGATTGATACACTAGAGTTCCGAAATTTTGAATTCTCGATAGGTGTACATATTTTAACATTTCCAACCCTTGTTCATGAATCGATTATTTTTAATCTATTTGATTCCATTGTTGCCATGTGGTAGCAAATTAAAGAAAAAAGTTTTTTTTATTTTGATTATGAATTATTATTTAAAGATTGTAAAAAAAAAAGTGACTGATGATGGTGATGAACGATTTAGATGAAAAATCGCTCGGTATCGTGCACTTTTTGGTGTACTGAATGATTCTAAAAAAAGTGACTGATGATGGTGATGAATGATTTAGATGAAAAATCGCTCGGTATCGTGCACTTTTTGATGTACTGAATGATTGTAAAAAAAAGTGACTGATGATGGTGATGAATGATTTAGAAGAAAAATCGCTCGGTATCGTGCACTTTTTGATGTACTGAATGCAAGTGTATTCTAAAACTAATTATTAATTTTTTTAAAACGCCAAAATTTTTTGCACGTATAAAAATATTTTAATACTCGCTTAGCAAAAGATACGTAATATCTGAGCACAGAATCTGTTACCTTCTAAGTAATATTTACTTTAAAAGCGTGTGTTAAAAAAAAAAGGAAGAAAGAAAGAAAAAATAAACTCTTTCCTCCTTTTTTTTCTTTCTTTCTTTAAAAAAACACTTTTATCAGCTGTCCCCTAAGAAAAGAAGGTTGTTGGCAGATCGTATTAAAAATCCTATTTTCTTAGTTATCAAATATATTAACTTATAAATTTATTACCAATTATTTTTTAATGAATTATAAAATATTAGAGTTGCACTAAAAGTTAGTTTCAAATTATCAAAATCTTTATTGTGTAATTTTATGTGTAATAGTTATTTACTCACATCTTCTATTATAAATTATCAGTTTATCTGGTTTTAAATACATTACATTTGACAGATCTTGAAAACTGATATTTTAATTTAAATAAAATAATTTTAGTGTTATATTTGTCAGAAGTTATTATTCCTTTATAATGCATGTAGCCACAAAACACTTTTGTTGTAAGTACAAAAACATTCAGGAATTAACTCCAGATTTTTACAAAAAAAATTATCGTATACGTTTAAAAAAATAATTTAAAAAATTTTAAAAAGCTGCAAAATTAACTAATTAGAATAAAAATTTTCGTATGGATTAAATGCTGAATATTTACTTTTATTATTTTTTAATGATATATACAATGAAGTGACAAAAGTCATGGGATGACTGTTAATATCGTGTCGGTCCTCCTTTTGCCCGGCGAAGCGCAACAACTCGACGTGTCATGGAGTCCTCAAGTCGTTGAAAGTCCTCTGCAAGAATATTGAGCCACGCTGTCTGTATAGACGTCCATAATTGTGAAAGTGTGGATGGTGCAGGAGTTTGGGCACGAACGGACCTTTCGATGATGTTCCATAAATAAACGATGGGATTCATATCGGACAATCTATGCGGCCAGATCATAAGCTGGAATTGTCCGGAATGTTCTTCAAACCAATCGCGAACTGTTCTGGCCCGGTAACATGGCGCATTGTCATCCATAAGTACCCCATCGTTGTGTGGGTACGTGAAGTCCATGAATGGCTGCAAGTGATCTGCAAGCAGCTGAACATAACCATTTCCAGTCAATGATCGGTTCAATTGCAACAGAGGACCGAGTCCTTGCATGTAAAAACAGCCCACACCATCATGCAGCCACCACCAGCTTGAACAGTGCCTTGCTGACAGTTTGGGTCCATGGCTTCGTGGGGTCTGCGCCACACTCGAACTCTACCATCAGCTCGTAACAACTGAAATCTTGACTCATCTGACCATGCCACGGTTTTCCACTGGTCTAGGGACCAGTCGATATGCTCACGAGCCCAGGAGAGTCGCTGCAGGCGATGCCGTGCTGTCAGTAAAGGCACTCGAGTCGGTTTTCTGCTGTCATAGCCCAAGGAAGACAAATTTCGCCGCACAGTCCTATCGGACACGTCCCTCGTACGTCCCACATTAATTCCTGCAGTTATTTGACGAAGTGTTGCGTGTCTATTAACATTGACCATTCTACACAGACGTCGGCGGTCTCGGTCGTTAAGTGCAGGTGGTCACCCACTGCGCTGTCCATGATGGGATGCCTGAAATTTCATACTCTTGATACTGTGGATCTCGGAATGTTGAATTCACTAACGATATCCGCAATGGAATGACCCATGCGTCTAGCTCCAACTAACATTCCACGTTCAAAGTCTGTTAATTCTCGTCGTGCCGCCATAAATCACGAAAAACCTGTTCGCATGAATAACTTGAACACAAATGAAAGCTCCGGAAAACGAACTGCGCATTTATACTTTTTCGCTGCGATACTACTGCCATCTGTATATTTGCATATTGCTATCCCATGACTTTTGTCACTTCAGTGTATAATTAAAAGACGAATTATTAAGAAGCCGGTCTCATGATTTAGACTGTTTGGCGATGCAAAATGTCTTAAATGCGCCACGATTTATTCCAAAACCTGCACTAACATGTCACCTTTTAGAAGACTGAATAATTATGCATGCATACACTATTATGGAATTGCGATTGCTTGCATGTTTATTATCCGTGTTAACTAACCGTAGAATCAGAAAATAGAATTGTGATTTTTTTCTTTTATTAATTGAATTACCTAATTTTTTTAAAGAATAGCTGTTAAAATTGATATTGGATCCAATTTTCAGGGGGATTATATGACTCAATTGAAAGTTTTTATGCCTTACATAGGTTATCTTTGTATAATACAAAAAGTTACTTACTAGCTGAAAAGAGAGATTTTTTTTTCATTGTTGTGCTCTTCAGAATATGAATTTCACATATTTTCGTGAAAACTGGCATTGCTATTGTTTCAGACAATTCCTCCTCAGACAAAAAAAAAAAAAAAAAAATCTGTGAGTTTTGAGTTGTTCAAGTCATAAAATATTCTTTTTAGAAAACATTCTTAAAGAATTATTGGAAAGACGGTGAAAGAAAAAAAAAAAGTGTTAAAATCAACAACATTTGGGAATTCTCCTATATAAATTTTGAGAACTAATAAAAGACTTGAAATGTTAATATGTAATGGTATCTTCTGATTCATTCTTATAATTTTAAATAAGTAACTTTAGGAAAATTTGTCGAAAGTGAAAAAGTCTCCGTTAACCAGGTTTTCGATTATCCTAGACGATACCAGCGCCAATGAAGTTGAATAATTGATGTTCTTCTGTAATTTTTACTTAATTTACGTATAACTTTTGATTTTTATTTTAAGTTTGGGATTAAGTATTTATTACCATTTGAGAACATCATGTTGTTTGGTTTGAGGTTTATGATACCTCAAAATGCGCAGATGGTTGTAACATTTGGCGATGTATCGCCAACTAAAGTTACAACTTGATTTCCAAATTATTCATTCTCTAAATTCTTACGAATTTTCTTAATTAATTTAAGTCATTAAGTAGTTTAAACCCGTTTACAATAACCACAAGAACTTTTACATAAACATTCGTTTTCAATTTTTCTTGCTGCCAAACTAAGTTTTAAAGCTTGGCCGATTTGGATTTTTTTTTTTTAAATATCGAAGCTTGCGTAATATGATAGTCTCGTGATTGTTCAATCTGGTTTAAACTGGTTAATGACTTAAATTAATTCAAATAATGACTTAAAAATAATAATGTTCTAATATGATAATTTTATGATCTTTATTAATTTCGTTGTTTTTTAAACTTTTTTTTCTCATCAATTTTATTAAAAAATATTTTTAATTAATTAAATGTAACATTTAAAAAAATACGTTCTCTTCTGGATTATTCAATTTTAGATTCTTAGATAATTGATTACTTGAAATAATTTTTTACAATATTTCTTTTTGGCATGAACCTATATTATATTATATAGGTCTTTTATTTTTGTATTGATTTATTACAACACTGGCTGTTTTTGATCACCAATTGGTTTGCCGGCAAATTGTGCTTATGGTTTCCAAAATAAACCATTTTTAATATATATGAGGCCGTCTTATTTTAAAGGCTTTACATTTGTTCTGGCTATTATGCAAATGAAAATTTTTAGCATATACAGATTACATGAAATTGAAATACATTTAAAATGTGCCAAGTGCGTATTGCCTTTTTCGGTTCTGTAAATATTTTTTAATTGGTTGTATAAATTGAGCAAATTATAAACAAACACTTTTTAATTTCTAACGATAAAAGAAAATCACGTGATTAAACATTTGATGAAATAATGAAAGGATTTAAATTTCACTGCTACAATGAAATAAGTTGTTAAAAATTATAAAAAAGATAAACTGTCAAAATTGTCAAAGTTTAAAAAATAAAATTGCATTATAACAAAATACGTATCATTTTTTGATATTTAAAAGATTGTAAAAATTGTTTTAAGCAACTATACTTTTCTAAAAATCGCGGGAAAACATAAGAATATTATTTAATTTTTAATTAAAATTTCAAATTTCTCCCTTTGAGATCCTCGTTGTCACCTTCCTAAACTATTACTGAGTTTCTAAACTATAATTAGTAGTTCTAAGTTTAATTATCTGCTCTGTAGAAAACAAATATTCATTGTTGAAAGTATAGATACAATTCTCAAGACCTTTCTATCTCCAGCTCACACGCTCAGTTTCTTTTATTATTAACTTTAGCATAAGGAAGATTAAGATAAAGCTTACCCAAACTGCTCAATTAAGTCAGCTGTAATATAAAGCAAATGGGAAAATAATTACTTTATAAAATAAAATTACTATAATTTACCTAAATGTTTCATTGTTTATGGATAAGTTCTTTTTCTTTAATTAGATAATAGAACGCTTCTTTTTCTCTTTTTATAATCATTACTCAATTGTTGTAGTTCAGTTTTTTTGTATCGTTAAAAGCATAATATAAGAATGATATGGGAGTTATATGGACGATAAAAACTCGCCTACGTAAGGGTTTTTATATTTTGTGTTGTTCTGTCTTCTTGTATTCCTTACTATTGTTCGTTAATTCTATTTATTTATTTTTTTACCTCTACAGCTAGACGCACTATTGTTCGCTATGAGAGATTTGTGCGGTGGGTAATACTTCAGGATTAGATGACATTTTTCGCAACACTTGAATGGTGGATAAAATAAATCATTGATTTTTATCGAAGTTGACTAACATGGTGTTCTAGTATTGTCATTATCTATTGGCTTATTTGACCATTTAACGTTCTCTAATTTGTTCCTAAATCCTGCAAACGATTTTTAATAATTTTTTTTTAATTATTTGTTTTTATTTCAGTATTATTGTAGCAGAAGATTCTTTTTTTTTCTGCAGTTTTGTTGTTAGTTACTTTATAATTATTTAATTTGTTTTTTTAAATCGTGAAAACGATTTTTTTTAATGAAGCAATTTCTATTTTATTAAATAGTTACGAATGTCTGTTCGTAATTCGTTTTCGTAAGAGGAAACGATTGTTTTATATCTTGGTTATATTAATTCTTTGATTTCGTAAATAAAATATTCGATCTTTTTAATGTTTTTGAAATACATTAATGGTTCATAAATCCTTTCCAAATTATAAGAATTACGGATGTGGTTTAATAAACCTCTTTGCAGTTTAAAACTGTTTAAACACGAATGTAATTAAAAATTTGCGCAGAATTTCTAATGGTTTTGCTTTCGTTTTTCGCATCTGCGATCTTTTATGGGTTTTTTTTTTCTCTTCTTCTATATGAATAAAAATTAAAATATTTATCTTTGATGCAATTTCTCGTTCATAATATACACTGAAATACAGAAAATTTGCTGAAAAGTTGTTATATTGTCTTTGAATTTATTTTTGCTATCAGTTGCTAATTTTTTTTCTTCAGTTTTTTTAAATCCTTTGTAGTGTTTTTTTTTATGTGTGTGTGTGTCTGTGTGTGTGCAAATGGAAGGGGGATGTTGTATCTGGAACTGCAAAAATAAAATAAATAAATTATTAAACAGAAAGTTATTATTTCTTCGTTATATTTAAACTATAACAACTTGAATAACACCGATAATTACATTCATTAGTGCCCGTTTTCTGGTTAATTATTTGTAGCAAATTATATTTTACATCTTTCTTAATCTATAACTGCCTAAATTTATAATTGTTCTGAAAATTTGCCTAATTCTCAATAATTCTAAAATTGTTGCCAATTCTTTAAAATCCAATATCCATCAAGATTATTTTTGTATTGAAGTGAATTCATTCTCAAATAGTATATGGAATAATCTGCTCCAGTGTAATAGAATCTAATCGCATTTTGCACTTATTGTTCTTACTATATTCTTATGACATAATATTTATATCATATGCAGTTAAATGTTAGATAATAAGTACAGTTATGTTTGCCATTTTACTTCATTTTTGATTCATTTGTGACTTCATTCTTGTCACCTTTCTGAAATTGAGAGTGTTACCTAAATACTCCTTGCTAGAAATACGAAAAATTGAAATTGATCCCATTCGGGAATTATGACCCTGTTCTAGATTTTAATTTTTTTCTTGAAGAGGGGGGGGGATCCCTATTTTCAATCCTTACACGTACCTTTTTTGCTTGTGCCAATCTCTTTTTAATAGCTGTTGTTCTCATTAATCAACCCTCAAACTCTGACACTTGTGGAAAATTAGTGTCACTTTGTCGCCTAGAGGTATAGATCAGAGGTTGGATTATGCATATATCATAAAAAATTACCAGCTGAGTTCATAAGCAAGAAAAGTGAAATTATAGGGTAGAGTGTCCTATGATGTAACTACTGAAATTAAGGACCTTAATTGGTTCCATCTTTTAAGCGATGGTGCCGACAGTCATCACTCAAACTTCGAATATTTATGAAGGGCTTTTAGACATTTAGATGAAGACTAAAAGGAAGACTTTTAAAATAGGTTACAATTATTTTTCTTTAAAAGTGGCATGCCCTAATTTTTTCTGTTCATTCAACTAATATTTTTTTTTTCACCTTGCGAACTTTTTTTTTGTTGTTGTTGTTGTTATTCAATTGATATGCTTGTCGTAGCCTCCAGAAATTTTTTAAATATTTTATTATCATATGAAATGTTTAAAGTGTAATGAAATAAAGTTTTATATTTTGTTAGTGTAATTATAATTCTCTGCTTGTTTTTTCTGACATTATAATCTTCTGCCTTAAAGTATGTTTTTAATGTCATTTAGAAGAGAAAAAGTCATGGTATAAATAATACATTTTTAATGATTTTTTTTATCCTGTCAGAACGTGATGTTGTTTTGGGGTGGAGGTTTTTGGCGTCAACAAATATCCGTAAGCTAAAAATTGACATTTTATTATCTGCATGAGCATCTCAAAAAATACGCTCTTATTAACGCGTTGCCATTGCATTTACAAAAGCTCTGATTGAAAAAAAATAAGTTAATGACTACAGGAAATAAAACCTAGAAAAATGTCATTTTGAGCAGGCGATTATGTGAAAGGAAATAAATAGGAAATGTTTTATTTTTTAAATCAATTAATGCGAGATAAAGTCTTTTTTGGATCGTTTGCAATACTAAAGTGACTCATTCAATGAAACCATTAAAACAAATAAAAATATAATTTAATTCGCACGAGCACGTGGTGCTTGGCCGTTCAAGAAATGATATTCTGACATGATATATTGGAATATGCATAGCAGATTTCATTTCAATTTTTTTTTTCAAATTTGCTTGCAGTTTTTGAACTAAATATTCAAATAATGGTTAAGATTGGTACAATTTTAAGGATCGATCGTGAAAGGATTTTATGTAATAATCAGAGCTAGAAAAAGATCTTTTTGTTGGCATAATATTCTTTTCTAATTATAATAACATGCAATCATGATTGTGAGTTGAGGGTTGAAAGCGAAAATAAAACTACCATATTTTTAATGGGATAAAGGAATAAGAAAACATACATAACAGATTTCTTATGTTTTATAGTTACTACAAACCTTGTAACTTCACCTTAATTTAACTGGGGTTATTGAAATGCCCCATTTTTGCGCTCTAATCATATAAAAGAAATCAATCTCTTGATTTTGATGAATCTTTACCATTTAAAATATTTGAGTTTCGAATGAAAATTGTTTTCGAATGATTGATTGATTGAATGGAGTTTAATGACACTAACATCAATTCTGATTACGCTGCCCAAACAAATTTTGAGATCATTTTTAGAATTACATCATGATTCAAGATATCCCAAAAATGCGATACCTACAAATGGAACAAATTTGTGGTTTTAACATTAAATATCCCATATCTTCGACTTCAGTGTAACGAATATGTTCTGTGTTATCCCAAAGGTCTTAGCTTAAATTCTTGAGGTTTTATGCAAGGAATTAAAATTTTATCTGAAACATCAACTAGTCAGGAAATATTTTAGCCAAGTTTTCCCTAATTTCGCCAACTACGCTTTTTCAGACGGTCTTGTAGTTTCTAGTTCTAAGAAAAGCGCCAAGTGTCTCTCTTAGGTCATATGTTTGATTATTATCCTTTAAATTAGAAAAGCCTTGTTAGCTGTTGTAAATCTGAATAGTAATTTCTCTTGAATGTGTTCTTTTTTCTTAGTTACATAACCTATAACTATTATCTTCATTTTCTTGTAGTCTATTTACTTTTAACTCCCTTCCGAAAATGTTTCTTTTGACATCATGGTCGAATTTATTTTTTTACATTAACCTAAATCAACAACTTTTAATTGGATGTAGTTACGCGGTCTGGATCCGACTCCAATGCGTACCTTTTGAAATCCAAGCATTTTCGTAAAAGGTTGTGCTGCATTGTGCCCAAATTAATTGTTAGGATCAAAACTAGTCTACTGCACAATTTGTGAAACCTGTTCATTTTTTTATGCAATAAACTGCTGACTCTATGGCACCTACTGTTTAGAACAATGGAACATTGCAAGAAAAATGTGGTTGGTTCTTAATTGCACATCTTTGTCCACTTCACGTCTTTCTTGAGTCATTTTTCTATTAAATTAAATTAAATTATATTTACTAAGAAATGTTCTGTTTTGGTATTAATTATTTTTTAACTATGAAAATTTATAAATCCAATTAAAATTCAAATGAATTACAATGAGGCTGTGGACGATTTCTTAAAATCTCGATTCCGTTTTTCATTTCCTTAGAAATTAAGCATCTGTCTAAGACATTCATGTGTCACTTTAATCGAATTCAATATTACTTCTATTTAGTATATTTTAAGGAACTAGATGAATCGTGGTGCTGATCAGTAGAAAGTATGAATCCTTATTATTCATTCTTGAATTCAGAAACCCTTAGCGTCTTTGTGCATGAGTTTAAGAGGCTTTTATGTAATCGAAAAAGAGGGGAGAGGGTTGAATGGAGAAGTTAACATACAGCAAAGGGTGAGTTCGGATAATTCACGGCATAAAACGTAATAACAATTCACTTTTTTCGTCCTTAGTGAAGTACAGTTGTCAAAATGTGCTGATTTCGTGTTTCTTAAACGAACAGTTCTTTAATTATCGTCTAGACTTAATATGGACGTAAGAATATCAATAAATGATAATGGAATTTAATTCTGGTCAAACTTTGCATTCGTTTAGTGGAGTGTCCTGTGCATGTAATCTCATTCAGAATTATAGAAGTTCTGATAAGAAAAGCAGAAGCAGTAGAAGCTTGTTACATTTTCCTGCAGGCTGAAGATTACCATTTAATTATAAGATGTGGTGGAACCAACAACGGGATAAAATTCTGACCTGAATTTGCTGTAAATCTCGAACAAACAAGATTTTCTTGACTATCCGATGCATAAAGTCTATCCCAAGTATAAAAGTCTATAATCAAATAAGTAGAAGCGGAGATAACTCACTGTCTTCCACTTAGTGAGCTCCTATTTGTCCTCATTGCAGATAACTCGAGTCTGTAAAAAACTTCTTTATTGATTGCTTGTATTTTAAATTTCATTAAGGAAGAGTTTAAGGCTACTTAGCTTTTACATTTCTGGTCACATTTACATCATCATCTTTACCTTTCCAAAAGTTTTTTTTTTTTAAGTTTCCGCCCCCCCTCCTTTTCAAATTAAAGTTTTATTATTATTATTAATATTATAAAATTGCTTCATTTTTAGTGTCTTAACTCTACATGTTAACAAACCCTTTAAATTTATTATTATTATTATTATTGCATCAAATATTGCTTATCTATTTTTCAATTCCTACTATTAGTTCACATTCTTCCTATATATATCTTCAAATTTTCAATCGGTTTTAAAATACTTTTAATTCATCCACTCTATTTCAAATAATTTTTTTAAAAAAACGTAGTAGATGACAATTGATGTTAATACAATTTTTTCACGTATTATTTCATTAATTGATTTAAAGTAAATTTGTATACTTTAAATAAAATTATAGCAGTTTGTAATAAAAATTGAAATCTACTTGCATTAGCTCAATCAGTAAAATGTAAGGATGTCAGTATTTTTCGTGCGAAGATGAAGAATGCGAGTTCTATTCGTGCGAAAATCAATAATTTTTTTTGATCAATTGATGATAATGATGCCGTGTCCGCTTTTTACCACAGAAAGAGGGGTGCAGTAGCTTCTGAGGGTATGGACCCCTGAGCACCCGTGGGCAGAAGTCTGACTTCCAGCTCATATGAGGATGAAACACACACGCCCAAACACTTGCACAGCCCCTTTTTACAGGGGGCACATTCACAGATCTCACAGATAGCACACAGAGGAACAACTATGCCCGAACCGGGCAAGTAACTAAAAGTAACTAAAATATTATTTTACCTTTTAATCCTAAAAATTTCTTTGTTGAACCAAGTAGGAATTGGCTTAATTGTTTTTTATATTACTTGTTATGATGTCAGCTTATTATTTTTCGCAACTTGCCTTGTGTGGTGCAATATGCCCAAATGATAGCTCTTACAACAATCAACTAAATAAATAGATTTTTAAAAAAAGATGAAGACCTTTAAACATCGTAACACTGTATCTGCGTATAATCTCTCAAAATGACCCCTTTTGTTTCCTTATCTCTTAATTCCACTCGAACTAATGAAGATCTCAAAGTTTACTCAAAGAATTAATGAACCATATCGAATCATTTCCCAAACATCGTTTGGGATCTCCACTAATGAATATTTTCCCCTCCTGCTTTCTTACGCTACTTTTATCTAAGCCAATGATGCTTACTCGTCTAACTTTCTTATCTTCTCGTTAAATATTTTCCCTTTCATTTGCTCTGCTTTGTTACTCTCGCTATCTGCGGCTGTCAATTTGGTATTTGCAGCAGTCTTGAAAAAATATTCAGAAATGTCGAAATGAAGATTTTCCACTCTGTGAATTGTGATAACACTCGCTTCGTCTTAAGATGTATTTCCGTCACTTGTTTAGATTCTTACTTGTTTGTGTGTGACGTGATGATTTGAGTATTTTCACGTCAGTCATGTCTGTTCAAAAATAGAGGATGGCTTTGTAGTTTCCGCTTGATTATGGTTTTTTTGTGTGTGTGTGTAATTGAGTAATTTCATCTTCGCAGTGTAATTTTAGACATCACCAAATAATCGTCGTATTCGTTACTTTGTAAAGAAAAGAAAGAATAGGAAGAAAAAAAAAAGAAATTTTTAAAACAAGAGTTATATTATTAATTAATTTATATTTTGATTAGCTTTAGGAAACGAAAATAAATCAGTGTCTTATGAAAAACACCAATGCTGCTCTTTAACAATTATTTTTAGGAGAACATATCCAATTTATTATGGCTTAGAAAAAATCGCTCATTTATAATGAAAATAGTGGAAGAATAATGAAATGTTCTAGAAGAATAATGGAATACTCTTATATTTTATTTGCATTTTTGATTACAATATGAGATAACTATTGATATTGTTTTCTAAGCTTAAATGTGGAATTTGTGGATGACATAGGTAGTTATGTTTGTCGTAGACTGCGCTGTCATGTTAACTAACTTTTCTGTAATTGTCAATTTTAGTTCAGGAGAGCATAAAATCCTTATGGAAATTCAATTCGCAATGCATGAAAAAAATTTACATTTAATTGGAATTACAAAATTATACATTGCTTTGTACGAAATATATTTATATAAGATAATTAGGAAAAAGAAAAGGAAAAAATAAATTGCCAGGAATATTTTGAAATTTTTAATAAGTACATAACGTTTAATTTTTGAACATTTAAAATAATATAATAGTTAATTTAAAATTAAATAATATTTAATTTGAAATTTTTAAAACGAGCTATTTAAACACAAAATTTTATTTGCATTCAAAAATGATTTTTCAACAGATTCAATATTTCAGTAGATTCAAATAATTCTAATTAGCATGTTTTAACTTGCTTATAAAACGGTTTTTAAAAATACTATAAAACAATTGGAAAATTGAAACTGAAAATTATTTATTTTTAGCACATTTCTATATTGAAAAAAAAAATCTTTAAGCATTTTAAAGTTTTTTTAATAATATTTTTATTAATTATAAATATTGTAAAATTGTAGCTATAAAATATTTACTGTAAATTATTTTTAATTATATTTTTATAGCAATACTTTTTATTACTTTAGTAATTATGTTTATATCCGCTTGCGTTGCGGCGAGATTTGTATGTGTTTGTGTGTGTACTTGCTTGCTTGTTATCACTGTCATGAAGCAGTACATTTTAAAATAATATAAACGAATCATATGTATATGTGTGTGTGTGTAAATTATTATTTACGATATGTCAAATTGGAGGTTTGAATATTTTTTTAATGTTCTTTTTCTTTAAGTAAATAAAATTTATTTACGTTTTGTTTTGCCTTTCAGTCCTTTTATTATCAATGATTTTTACTTTTTTCGAATTTGCTTTTGTGTTTTCTTACATTCCGAAGTAAAAACAAACAACCATGACGCACACCCAGTAGTAAAAAAACAGAACTATTTATATTTGATTCGAACGACTTTTATTCTGATCCTAGAACAAACAACTACTCTGTTCTTTTACTTTTATTTTTTTGCATTAAAACTGGTTTGAAACGGTTGAAAAAAAGTCGAGTGGAAGGGGAGGGTCGAGGAGACTAAATTAAATAGGAAACGCGAGAACTTGAGAGGGATTTAGGAATAGCCGTTTGTTAACATTACTACGAAATTGTGTTGTTTTTTGTTGTTCCTCTCGTGGAACTGGTTTAGAGTACGCTAGACAGAATAGCCGTTAACTTTTACGATATTTCCGGTTGAAAATTGAGCAGGTGAAGAAAAGAAAGTCAGTATGGTTATTGTCTGCGTCTACCTTGACTAGCATTGACTGGAAGAAGAAAAAAAGAGTTCATTTCTAAAAAAAAAATTATTTTATTGCGCATTATCTTATAGCCATCAATATTTGTTTCTTTGTACTTTTTTGTAGGATATTTGTATAAAGGGCATCTATAGGATGTTATTAAAAATACTTGATTTGTTTCGGAAAGAATACTGATACCTGTAGTTCAAGTAATTTCTTATTTCAACTACTGATACCTGATATTTTTATGGAGGGTTAATACCTTATTTTCTTCTGTACTCATAGAATGTGTATAAAATATGCTATTATGATAATTGTTGACGCCACAAAATATATTGTAGGGATTGTTTACTTCACACACACATACACTAAAAAAATGCGATAGTTAATTTTAAAATGATTATTAAAATGAAAAAAAAATGCATAAAAATTAAACCGGCTTTATATGAAAGTTAAGTTTTTTTTCTTCTTTTTCTTTTTTCAAAACTTTTGGAATGTTGTTATAGTTATTTTATACTGTAATATTTCCAAAGCCTATCGCGGAATTACGTCAATGTTTATCAGAGTTTTAAATTCATCGAGGTTCCAAATAAAAATTTAAAAAAATGTTCTGTTTGTACATTTGTATACTCCAACTGTACCAAACTTACTTGTTCTAACTTCAACGATGTGGCCTTTGGAGCATTGAAAAAGTTAGTTAAAAATACTTGATTTGTTTCGGAAAGAATACTGTTTCTACTTCAAGTAAATCCATATTTCAACTACTAATACCTGATACTTTTTTGGAGAGTTAATGCCTTATTTTCTTTTGTACTCATAGAATGTGTATAAAATATGCTATTATGATAATGGTTGGCGTCACAAAATATATTGTAGGGATTGTTTACTTCACTCATAAAGTAAAAAACAAAAATGCGATAATTTATTTTCAAACGATTTATAATGAAGAAAAAATGCATAAAAATTAAACCGGCTTTATTTAAAAGTTAATTTCCCCCCCAAACCTTTTAAAATGATGTAATAGTTACTTTTATGCTGTAATATTTTCAAAGCCTATCGCGAAAAATATCAAAGTTTTAAATCCATTGAGGTTCTAAACAAAATTTCAAAAAAAAAAAAAAAAAGTCGTGTTTGTACATTTGTATCCTTCAACTGTACCAAACTTACTATTTCTAACCAACGATGTGGCCTTTAGAGCTTTGCAAAAGTTAGTTCTTTGTGCGACGCCAGCTCTTATTTAATGAGATTACCAGATACATTATTAAATTAATTTGCAGATTCTTAAAATGGTTTCATCCACTCTCATTCACTAATCTTTGAATTAACTTTCAAGTTGTGTCATATACTTTAAAGTAACGAACTGAATTTGGCGATTCGTTCAGTTCTTTTTTACTGCTTTAATACGTTGCCAGATTTCATTAAATTGATTCGATTAATTATCCTTTTTAGATGTGTACGAATTCTATAGAGGGCGTTCTTCATAATTTTGAATCAAATATTTGACTAGATGTTTGGAACCAATTTCAATGTATTTTAAATAAAAATAGAAATTTTTATTTACTTTTTAAGAATTATATTGAAGTTTTTAACTGGTTAGTTTATCTTGCTTTACCATACCTTCCCTGTTAGCACGATATTACCAATATCATTGTCCGATATTCCGAATGTCAGCCAATAGAGCCCGACTTAGCTTAGTTGAGGCCTGGGGCAAAAACTTCTTTGGTGGCCCCCTCTGATTCACTTTTTTTAGTAATGAAGAATATTCATTAAAAAAGGAAAAGGAATATAACGCTTATATTCGATTTAGGGGTCCCACTTATGTGGGGGCCCTGGACAACTGCCCCGTATGCCCCTGCCTTAGTCAGGCCCTGCCAGCCAATATGATATCGTAAGAACCTTGGCATTTTGTACTATTAGTCTTAGCAGCATGAAAAGATTTGGTCCACTATCATATTCCACTTGTTCATATAGTTTAATAATATCTTAAGCCTTCACTGTATCCGTAATCGTAATTCTTCCTTGTCGACTAAGAGTCTTTCATGTTATTTCACCAAAAAATACTTTTGATGGATAATTTTACCGCAACATTTTGGAAGTGCGTGGAACAGCCCGGGTCCAGAAACGCTAGTTTTGATTTTACTATCTTGTCTTTCGCCAGACCTGTCTGGTGTGAAAGAGCATCTTGACTCATTCTTGCTCATCGGACATCGTGACCCTCGCTCGTTCCCGCCAAGAATCTCTTCTAAAAGTGGCCAGTCTTCTGTTCAACTGCTTTCATCTACATCCCCTCAATTATTTGACTTTTCTTTCTTTTGCGTATACATGTCTGTGCTGTCTCAACTGATAATCGCCAACAGCAGGAAAGGAAATATGAATGTCAACTTTCTGTCGGACCAGTGTCTTTCCTATTCATCTGATTTTTCTTTTAAACATTTAGTAATACTTATTATTCAATGTGAAAAGGAGAGGTTCCATTTCATTCTGGAGAAGAAAAAGAAAGAAAGAAAAAACTTTTGGAAAAAGAATAGGAAAGAAGAATACTCATATAGAATTCCAATACATTCTTTTTGCAACAGTTTTCTGACCAATGTGATGGGAGTTAAACCTTTCTTAATTTTGTAGCTTAAAATAATAAAAAAAAAGAATTAAACAGAAGGAAAGAAAGCTGAAAATTATTTTCTCTAGTAACCTCTTCTTTATAACATTGAATTCTATATGCCATCACATTTTTTTAGGTTTAAAATTTGATTTATTGGAGAATTTTTTTTGTGTCTTTTTTCTATAATTTAAATGTGCGATTTTTAATATTATTTTGATTTTGTTTTGATAAAATCTTCTATGAATCGTTTGTGAATTTAATAAAGAATTTAATCGTCGTATTGCCTGCGTAACTTTAATTATTAACTTTTTTTATATGAATCATTAAATTATTTAATTCAATTGAAGCAATAAAATATTATTTAATTTAATTGAATCAATAAAATAGTAAAAATCAATAAAGATTAATCAGCTGTAGTTTTTTATATTGAGAATTTTTGGGTCTAATTTAGTTATAATTTATCTGAATAAAAAAGTTCAAATTTTCAAAGCTAAAAACGTAATTACATTCTTTACAGCTATATAAATACAAAAAATAAAAAAAAATTATTAAGAATTAGAGGAAAACGTGTCTTATTTATTTAATTAATGGAACCTGCAGTTTTTTTCCTCCTTCTGATTATCCAGCAGACGATTATTTCTTTTCCTGGAAGTTTTTGCAGAAGAAATGTAAAAATACATCCTAGAAAAAAGTAACTTAGTTATTAAAAATGAATATATTATTTTCATGTTAAATATGATGGACGATTTTATTCAATGTGTTGCGTCACTTTGTAAAATGCTACGCAATTGTTTTTGTTTTTAATTTAAACAGTAAATATTGCCCAATGAAAAGCTTAGAACGATTTCTAAATACAAAAGATTTTAAAATATCGATAAATAAACTAAGTTTCATCTAACGATTGTTCTATCAAACGATAATCATCAAACGATTATTATAAAAAACAAATTATAAAGATATTTTTGCATTAAATATTATTTATCATTGAATTTGAAATGGGTGATCTGTCTCAATTTCTGATTCGCAGTAGTTGATTTCTTTCATTCGGTCAGCGAATGAAATCTTGAGTCAACTGAAAAGGAAATCATTTTGTTGACCTTTGATATTTCTCTCGTTCATTTTAACATCCAGTTGTCTGACTGGGTGTTTTCCTTTTAATCTTGAGCCGAATCTTATCAATAAAAAATGCGATGAAAAGCTCTCTTAAAGGAATTGATTCAACATTTTCAAGTGCATGTGATCGAGAACCAGATTTTGCTGTTTCGGAGCTCGTTTTCAGTGCTTAATTTTTCTTTCGAACATCGTGTAAGAATGCGGAAGTGGAATTATTTGATATTGACTATCATTGATTGCTACTGAATAATTAATGAAACGCGAGCGTTTGACGTCTTTTGATATAAATAAAATTTCGTCATTTTTGATGATTACCGTAAAGTAAACTGTTGGTCCTGTCTTTTTTGACCTTTGACATAATGATTAAGGGTTGAAGAGAAGTTCTTTCTATCGATGTGTTTGTTTGTTCTGATTTAACATATCTGGTAATGTTTCTAAAAAAAAAAATTCTCTTTAATTATCTCGTGTCTATGATAACTGTTTCTTTCTTTCTTTGTTAAATTCGAGTTTTTCATATAAACGTTGGAACTATTAGGCTTGCATTGGGTTTGAATATTTAAAATTTGCATTCAAGCAGTAGTAAAATATACAGTTGCCTATTAGGTAGATTTCTATTGCAGGACTACCTATTGCCTGTCAAGACTGCGAGAAAATTTCTTCAGTCATGTGCATATGGAGACCGGTAAACTGTCGATCCTTTCACAAGTTTGATTCAAAATTTTATAAAAATCTACACTTTAAAAGCCGAAAGTGTATACCAAATTTCATTTACTTGAATAGTTACTTTTTTTCATTTATCGCTTTTTCATGAATGCGAAAGTACAGAACGACAGATAGTTAATATCTTACCGGATTTTATTCAAAATTGTGAAATAATCTTCCCTTTAAATATGAAATAGAGTTTGATATTCAAGTTTGTCTAACTCCAATTTTTTATTGTTGTTTTGCTTACTTATATTCGGAGAGCAGACTGGCAAACTTCTTATGAATGGATTTCATTCGAAAATTGATTGATGTCCACAAATTTGGTGCAAAGATCGCATACCAAATCTCATACATCTCACATAAGGCCTTTTTCAGTTCCTACTATTAGCTCTTACTCTCCCTGTTATATATATATATATATATATATATATATATATATATATATATATAT
>JAOUZG010016848.1:252137-262817 GCA_026289955.1 Argiope argentata | reverse complement strand
GTGTACTGAGTGAATCCTACGGTAGGGGAAAAAGAGAGTGCTACAGTATTTTATTGCTTCTCATTCCTGATGTAATGTGGAGGGCTTTAAAAAAAATGTTTGACAATTTGAAATTTTAAGAAAAACCTATTTTTTAATATCTGTGTAAGACTAAAGGAAGTTTTAATACTTCAGATTCGAAAAAAAAAGGAAAATTAACATATTTTGGAAAATTACTTATTATTATTATTATTTAATGATTCCTATTTTTCACAAATACTGGTAATAAATCCACAAAGATTTTTTGAAAAAAAGCTCTGAAGTTGCAAATAAAATGAAAAAAAAAAAACACATTTAACTCATTTTTTTAAAAGTAATTTTAGAAATGATTGAGACTAAATAGTGTAATGCCTTAGAATTTACAAATATTTATCAAATGAAGAATCCTATTCGATGAATTGTTTTATAATTTTGAACTGATGTGGAAAAATAAAAATTATTTAAAGGAATGATAAATACAAATCGAATCCAATATACATTCTCAAAAATTATTTTTTAAAAATAAAAAGGAGGGGAAAAACATTCAATGAAATTTAAAAGAGTAAAAAATACTTCTTATTCAATGATATGGTGGTAATGCATTTAAATCCTGCATTTATTTTCAAATAAAATTCAAAAAAATATGTTCTTAGTGAATTTTTTATGTCTCAGAATCAATTTCTTGCCATATTTCAAAATCCTAACTGTAATTATTTGTACTTCACATCTAGAAATAGTAGTTTTTATTTTTATATACACAAAACCTAAAATTTGTCGAGATGGATCCAACAAATATCAATTTTCATATAGACAAAAATCATTAGATTTCAAAAATTATTTAATTTTTTTTAAATGTATTGGCCCTTCTCTTCTGTTTTATTTATCAATTTTTGTTTTATTTGCACTTTTCCAGAAAAATAAACACTTTTAAGGTACTTAAAATTGATTTTAAAATTTCAGCACAATTTTTAATGGTATGCACCTTTTAAGCTTAATTGAATGCACACCCACAAATCATTTTTCTTTTCAATATATTTTTGTTTTAAATTTAATATTGATAAGTACATTTATAGGAATTTATAAAATACAAACACAAAAGCAGCATTTTTTTTTTGCTTGTCATTATTACTACAAAAATAATTACAAAACTGTTACAAAGAAAAATTAAAAAGTATCATTATTTTACAGAATTCATTGTTACTAATTTTGATAAATTAGTAACAATTGTCATTATTACTATAAAAACTACTACTAACTTATCATTATTACAACAAAAATTATTACAAAACTGTTACTAATAATAATTAAAAAGTTTTATTATTTTATAGAATTCATTGTTATTAATTTTGATAAAAACATTACAATTAGTTGAATGGTACGATAAATATTTACAATAAATAACAAAAAGATTGATACTATTAGAAATGAAAAAGACATTGAAAGGAAAAAATTGCTAGAAAAGTATTTTCAAATTCGATAAATGTACAACTCGTCTCATTTTACAATCCTTATTATATTCATTGTATTAAGCATTTAAAAAATTAAATTTGAAGCAGAAGTTATTCAATTCCAATTAATTCGATAATGTGTCAATAGAATTGCAATTTATTAAAGCAATGGACAAATTTCAATATAGTTTGAATTTTTTTAAAAATTACAGCTATTATTGTAATGCTTTTGCATTCATTGAAGCCAAATGGGATCACTTAAAAAATTATCCTGGATTCAATTGCAAATTAAAGCAACATTTTGACTAGAATCCCACGAATTAGGAAATAAGAAAACTGCCGATATTCACTAAGTAGGAGAAACGAATAAAGAGCGATAAATGCACCATAACGTAAACCTAAGTTTTTAGGTTTACCAGACAGCAAATCCTCAAGTGACGTCACTTTCGTCGTCGTTGGCCGACGGAATTTCGCCGTGTGATAGGGCCTTAAGTACCCAACATGCCATGGACATTTTACTGTATATCATATTTTAATTGAATGCCCAGCCTTTAATCTAAATCGTGTTCGTTTTTTTAAGCCATCTTCATTAACCTTGTGGGACTTGGTGTGTGAAAGATACCACCCGAATACTTTTAACTTTTTAAAGTCTATTAACTTTAATACTTCCATTCAGTCGTGTAAATTTTAATTAGTTCCTTTTTGGCCATTTTTTTCATCATTCATTTAGCATTCATTCAGAAAAGTTTCTTATAATATTGCTTTTATATTCCACTATATTTACTACATGAAATTGTATTTTAACCTTCAATTTATATTTTACCAATTGCATGACGCAACTTAGCCAATTGTGGCTCTTTGCCAAAAAAAACCTTACAATACCAATGATACTACCAGATAAAATTGTAACACGATGCAGAGAACACGGCGCTTGTAAATAAATGAACCATTGCAATCGCATTATAATTGGCATATAAACTTTTTTGAATTTTCCACATTTTTTAAAAATATTAGCCGTCTTTGGCGCTCAATTAGTTTGAAAGTTTAAATGGTTCTACTCATTTTAAGTGTTTTGCGTAAGTCTTTGATGAT
This sequence comes from Argiope argentata, assembly GCA_026289955.1. NCBI lineage: Eukaryota > Metazoa > Arthropoda > Arachnida > Araneae > Araneidae > Argiope > Argiope argentata. The sequence continues at coordinate 260,259 of JAOUZG010016848.1, read as the reverse complement.
TTTTTCAACAAAATATTTCTTCACTTCAAATTTCAGTAAACATGCAATTCTTACCATTTTAGAAGCTTTGCGCCATTTTTTCCTTTGTGTTATGCATTTTTCTGATTTTCTGTCTATACCTTTAGATACCCATTAACATCAAAGGATTAAAACGTGTGCATTACGTGTATTAAAAACGGGCGCATTAAAGAAATTTCAATTGCACTATTCTGAAATTTAACTTTGATAATAAGTAGAGATAGAGTACTAGAAATACATCATGCAGCTTTTGTAATTTTCTTTGATTTAGAGATATTATACAATGGAAAATAGACCTAACATTTACGCGAATTTATAATGATATTCTAGAGAGATTTCTAATAATAATTATTTTCTAATTAATCTATAAATTAACTAGTCTCAATAATAGCAATGCTCATAATTGCCCCATTTTCCCAATTACCCTAAAAAAACTGTGGGGTAACTGGGACCCATATTTTGTTTCACGATTGCAGTAACAGTTTGTTATGAAGGAAATATTTTTGAGATGCTCATTGCTTCAGAGCATCTTTTACCGCCCTAACTATCCCAAGATACAGCTTTTTTACATTTTTTCAAAACATATTTCACAGAATATTATATGCAATCATAACTATTAAATAGTTATTCTCCATCTCATAATATCTCATAATTATCTTACCTCCAATTTTGTAGAAGAAAATTGGAAATGGACCTTTATAAACATGAGAGGGAAATATCCAAGAATTAGAAGTCCACTTAAAAATGAGAAGTAGAAAGTAAAGCTCTTATTTCTACTAGAATTTTCCATCTCTAAAGCATAAAACAGCAAGTAAAATTTTTGAACATACTAGAAATAATACTTGATATTTTAAAGGGTTTCTCTTGTCACGAAGGAATTGATAAAATTTAAAAAGTGAAATTTCATTACAAACTGCCAAATATAAAAAAAGGAGCGCAAATTCTGATTTTCGATAATGGAGGAAATATGAGATTAAATATTTGAAGAAATAATAAAAATTGGTTGAATTTCCAAATAATGGTAAATATTGCATAAAAATATTTTTTTAAAAAAAACTGTCAAAAAACGAAGAAAAAGTTTTATGATAGCTAATTTAATAACACTAAAAAGATTTTTTTTAAAGTAGTGTAAACACGATTTTTATGTGATATTTCCAAATGCCAAAATTTTGCTGAATTTTTAACTAAAAAATTACTTTAAATTAACATTTTCTCCTCTAAAATACAACTTGCCGAATTTGTTTGTGCTAGATATAACGGTTTGTTTTGCAAAGCGCCAAAAGGCACACACATAGTCTCCTATATCTTCATTATAGATACTTCTTTTCAAAGGATTTATTTAATACCTATAACTTTCTTATTTGAAATTTTTCTTTTAGATAAATGTTCCTTTATTTAAATGCAAAAAATAAATAAAGTCAAGTGTATTATTTTATTTTCATTCTGATATTTAGGAGTAAATTATCCTTTTGGATTATCATAATTCAAGGTTAAAATAATAACTATTTTAACCTTTACTTAATTTAAAGCAATAAAACTGCTGATACAAATGTTTTGAAAAATTTATCATTTTTGATCATAAAAATCTATGTAACTGCTGATGGAATAATACCATGTCTGAATTCAAGGTTGTCAATGATTGGATTCTACTAAGAGAATAATGAATTTCTTTTCATATTAGAAAGAAAGTCTAATATGAAAAGAAATTCATTTAACTTCCAGAAATTCATTTAATTTCCAAGTCTTTAAAACAGATTTTGAAATTGTTTAACTTTTTATCCCAGCAAATTAGAAACTTAAAACTACGTATAACAAAGCCAAATAAGGAGAGAAAAAAATAAAGATTAAGCAGCTATGGGGAGGGGAGCATAAATCTATAACAAAACCATTTTAAATTGTATAAGAAATGTGATAGTGTAAATAACAATTTCATTTTGAGATTGTGGACACTAGTTTAGTTATAATATTTATAAACACATATTTTCACTAATTATTTACACAATAGATGCTATAGTTAAAATTATAGTGAAGTTATAAAATTAAGTCTTGTATTAAAAAGTAAATTGTAACTTAAAATATCTAATTCGCAAACAGTATTTTATAAATCAATGATAAAAGCTGATATAATTTTTATACAATAGAGAAAAGCAGAAGAGAATCTGAAGAAAATCTGATATTCTTTGCTTACATATGTAACGGCATGTTAATTTTGCTGTCACTAGACGGCTTTACTAGTCAACTAATATTTAATAATCTAACAATTTTAATATTAATAATCTAGCAATTTTAATAATAGTATAATAATTCTAAAATTGTAAATTCTTTATAATATTTACGGAAATAATAATTATTAATTTTTATAGCAAAATATTCTTTCATAAAATGTTTTTTGTATTTTCTTTTTAAATATATTTTCTGTTAACACAAGGTTATAATATCTTAACTGTTTGATAACTTAACTGCTTGTAAAAAATGTTTTGCGCTGAGATTCAAATCTGGCGTCGCTTGTATAGTTGTTAAAATTTGCAGTCTGCAGTTGTCAAATAAATCCTATAAAAATGAAAGAAATATTATGTTATTGAAATTGTGTTATTAATAACTATTTACATAACACAAAGCACGTAACACATATGTAATAAAATGTCATTGCAGCTTCATGTGAAATTGAATAAGAACTCAAGTTAAATGATAATAAACTTCAATACTTATTCAGTTCATCATTCTATAAATTTTAATTTTCTTGGAGAGAAAAAGAAAATCTATATATAAAATGCAAAATTGCTTTTTTTTAAATATAACATAACTATAATCAATATTTAAGGATGAATGTTTTTTAAAATGAATATTTATATGCAGAACAAGATACAGTATTGAAAAATTGATACTACATCTAGTATTTTTTTTTTAGAAAAAAGTGAACAATCTTGTCTTGAAATAATAAAAAGAAAATTCATTGATGACTGAAGATGGTAATAAGTCATTAAAAAAATTGTGAATAAATAAAACCCTGCACAACATCCTATTTTGAAACAAGACAATAGGTATTTTGTGAAAGTCTAGAGAAATAGAAGCTATCTAGTCAAGTCCCACCTTCTGAATCTAAATGAGCTGAAATGGAGATGAATTTGAACCAAAATAGTAAATTTAACATGTGCACTGTTTCCACATATGACAGCTCTTTTGTATCAGGTTTTGGATATTTTCTTATTTAATCTTATGGCACTTCACTATTTTCAGAAAAATTATTTATATATATTATTTCCTAAAGCAAACTTTTAACTAATGCAAAAAAATAACATTCCTAAACTAATTATAATGAAATACTTATTGTTATATGTTTGAGCATGTTATTTTATAATTTTTTAGACTTTATTTAAATAAAATAAGAAAGTGATGCAAAATTAATCAAGAATGTTTATATAGTGGTGAAGCATCTTTTGTATGAGCAGAACCAAAGCTACCATTAAAAAGTATAAGTAAAAAAAAAATATGGAATTTATGACAAATCTCCTTCACATTTGAACTGACAAATTAATTATTTCATAATAATTATTTACCACTTGTGTTTACAGTTCTTTTCAAAGTTCCCTTTTTTTCATATGTTTAAATATATTACATAAAATTTTTATTACTTAAATACAAACAAATAAAACACACTTGTACATTCGATTTGTTATTATCGAGAGTTCATCATTATCCCACTTTTTAATCACAGACAATTGTCAGAGACTTTAAATTAAATCATTATGTAGCATTTTAAATAGGTGTACGGTAACTTGCTTTTTCCCTTAAAAAAGATGAAGCAAACAGTATAAGTAATAGTTTATAAAGAAGAATTTCTGGTTGTCAAACATTCGTTGTTTCGGGATGTTTCTAAAATGACTAAACATATGATAAAAATTATTCAAAAATCACAATGATATTCGTCACTAATTTAGGAAAATTCAGATATACAGAGTCAGCAAAACAGATACTGAAGGAAAAAATTCAGCTAGCTCATATGATTGTAATAAATTTGTTCCACGATCAACATCCGGCAGACAGTTTCTATTTATTGATTAGAATAACTTAACTTTCACTCATCGATGTTGCCAGCTTGAAGTACGATTTCTCTGCAAACAGTTTTTGAACCAAAAACAGTGGTTTTATAATTTATCTATGAGCACTGAAAATATATGTAATATAGTTTTATTTATATAATTGGTATAATTATATAACGACTTGTTGCTTCATTTTTTAATTATTATTTATAAATTTAAATGAAAAAATTCTGTATTATTTCAGATGAGTTGGTGCTTGCAATTAAAAAGTTTAATAGAAAGTATATCATCCTTTAGTACAATTTTCTCCTTCTTCTGTGCGTGTTTCCAATCCTTTTTAGGTGATTATATATATATATATATATATAAATTTATGAATGAAGAATCTGGCATCCTTCTTAGCTCTCCATAAATTCATCGGCCTCATCATTTCATCTCTAGTTTTAAAATTATGAGTACTATTTAGATTACATAGCTTAAAATTTCTAGGTAATTATACAAAATTATTTATTGCATTGCAGTTACTTATTTAAAGTGCTATTTTTCAAAAATCAATCTTCTAAATGGCTCTTAAAAGAATAAAAAAGGAGTTAGAAGACTTGAAACGTGACCCGCCTGCTCAGTGCTCTGCCGGGCCTGTAGGAGATGATTTGTTTCATTGGCAAGCAACTATCATGGGCCCTCCTGACAGTCCTTATCAAGGTGGAGTATTCTTCTTGACCATACATTTTCCCACGGACTATCCTTTCAAGCCTCCAAAAGTAGCTTTCACAACACGCATCTACCACCCAAACATCAACAGCAATGGGAGTATTTGTTTGGACATTCTTCGTTCTCAATGGTCACCTGCCTTAACTATATCTAAAGTCCTGTTGTCCATCTGTTCCTTATTGTGCGATCCGAACCCAGATGATCCTCTAGTGCCAGAAATCGCTAGAATCTACAAGACTGATCGTGAAAAATACAATGAACTCGCTCGAGAATGGAGCCGAAAGTATGCCATGTGAAAACACATAAAGCAGTTGCAGTTTTCTACGTTTGATGTATTTTAGACACATTATCTTTTTAGTAAAATATATCACGTTTCATCTTTGTTTATCAATTACGTTTTTTATAGGTCTTATAAACGTCCTTTTTATTGTATAAACTGTGCATATAAGGTGCTCTGGCTTGTTTGTAATACGCATAAAGGGTTCAACTATTGATATGGAATGTGTAATTTGTGTGGGAAGATCGATGAATCTTAAATAGGTTCATTGAATTACCCACACTTAAAAGTTTCAGGCTTTATTTTCTGAATTCTTAACATTTATAAGTCAATGATTAAAATGCTTCATTTTGCTAAAATGTATACCTCCTCTTTGTGCCAAGAAATGTTTTTTGTTAAAATTTTTTAAATTTCATTTTTTTACATGATTTTAGTGTTGGGTGAAATATCTAGGTATATTTGGCTGTTTGCCAAATTATTATCAGAGCCTTGATTTTTATGATTTAATGCTTAAGTGTTTTGTTTATTTTATTCAGAGTCTGCTCTTGCATTTTCTTCAATTAATGTTCTTAATTTCTGACAACTAATTATTCATGCAATTTTATAGATTTGATTTTTTTTGTAACTGGTGCCATAACAAAATGGAATTTTTTAGAAAAGGAACAAATTTGTGATTTAGATCATTTATGTTTTTCTGATTGTTTTTTATGGTTTTTAGGTTTGATTAATTTTATTTATCCAAATATTCTGTTAAATTTCTTGTGTTTTAATATGTTACATTATCTTAAAATATTTTGTTTCCTAACTAAATATTTCTTTCAAGAGATTAGGGAATATTGATTACATACAAAAAAGTATTTTTTGCATCAAAAACATACTGTTAAAGAAAAAAATTCCATAATCTTTTCATTTAAATTTTATCATATAATTGTTTATTTTTGTGGCCTTTGGTTTTACTTAATGATTTTCAGATCATGCTAAGTTCTTTTATACTTGATATAAATACTGTGGCAGTATCTTGATTGCTTGATAAAGGAGGCTGTAAAAATAAACAAATAATTTAAACTATTAATTTACTGAAGATATATAAAACATAATTTTTAATGATTGAATCTACATCTTTTGAAAAATATTTATATAATCTTTGCAAATTAATTACCTATAAAGTGTTTAAATTGAATGGTCAATCTAGAAATTAGATTTTTTAAAGTCATTTTTAAATCATAAATATTTTTTTAAATTATATATTATTTTTTTCAAATAAAAAAAGAATAAAATTTAATTATATAATTACAAATAGGTGTTTTTTTATATATGTATTTCAAGAAAAAGTTTATCACTTTGGTATTTGTACAGTATTTAAAATTAAATTGATTTATATATTTTCTATTAACTTGAATGAATATATTCTTTTTTTAAATCCTATGTAATACTGTTATTACACAAATATAAGAACCTGATTTATGAAATTATCTTTATTTAAACAATATTGTGAGGTATTTATAAATATACTACATCCAGTTTCATTAAAAAAATTTCTGGAAACATTATTTTGAATTTTTCCATTTTGGATTTTGTAATTAATAACTATTTGCAATCAAGCTTTATTTTTTTATCATTTTAATTTTAGGAATATAGCTTGTATTTTAAAAAAAAAATCAATATCCAATAAAAAAAACACTTACATATTCTTATCCAATTTTCTTACTAACACCTGGTTAATTACCTGTTTTAAATATGTTAAGCAAGACTGTAGTTGGATTTGCACTCACTGTTAAAAATAGATGTGTGATCTGTGAATGTTATGAATTTGGTAGGCTGAAGAATAAATGTTTAATCTAATTGCTTTTGGAATATATTTTTGTCTATCTCAATTGTTCTTTTGTTTTAAAATTCACAAACAAAATAACCATATAATTTGTCCTTTAAGGGTTTTTCTAAGAAATCATTCATTTGTTGATTTATTAAGGATTTTTGAAATGCATTGGAATTTATTTTGTTTTCTGTATTTTTTTTTTAATTCCTAAAACTTTTTTTTATTTGGTTGACTGATGTGCTTTATATATTTTTATTTTGATTGTTATTTAATTTTTTAAAATTATTCTACTTTTTCAACATTTATTATATAGAAGATATGCCTCTAAATTTATGTCAAACCTAACATTTTTCCTGATATAATTAAAAGATATTTTCTAAAAATGATGAATTCATTCTGTAAAATTATAATAATTTTGAAACTTTTTAACCTTTTTTTCTGTAAAGCTTAAGAATTATTGTATTATGAAAAAGCTAATGGGCACCTGAAAATGAGGATGAGATGCTTCCTGCATAGTGGTTAGATCTTGCTCCCCTGGAGGGTACACAAACACGTGGAAGCTTGGCTGCTCTTATTGATGATGGGATGTACTTGCTACTGAAAAGGTTGTACTGTGGCCATTGATAGCCCTTGGGGATCAACAACAGTTCCTGCCAGTGTTGCTGTTGCAATGTTCCAGGCATTCAGTTTTATGGTTTATGCTGTGTGTTTTTGGACAGATCAGAGTGTTTGGTATTACTTTCTTCCATGGCTTAAGAATCATTTTTTTAGTGAAATAGGTTGTATAAATTTGTTTCTGTCAGAGATATAATACCTAAAAGGAAATTTTATATTAATTTATATTTATTAATCTTAAATTTTAATATTAAAATAATTGAATTAAGTTTTTCTTTACTTTTATATCTGACTTGCATCCTTTCTGGTATCTATTTGGAACCAGCATTTAAAGGGGAACTATAAATCTCAAACATCATCAAAAACTATATTTGCATTTTTTTGAAACCCAAGCAACAAATATTTTCTCATCTGCTCTCTACCTTTATTTGTGCAAGAGTACTTTATTTTTTATTTATTTTTCCTTTTTTACAAGTTTTATTTAAATTATACATTGAGAGTGAAAAACCTTCAGAATTTATGTGAACTTTTTGTATCAAAAACAACTATGTGCATAAAAATTATCAAGTTTATTCATAATTGATAAAAACATTATTATATACAATTTGTTATATATATATATATATATATATATATATATATATA
>JAOUZG010016848.1:220623-246793 GCA_026289955.1 Argiope argentata | reverse complement strand
GCGGCTAGCGTTTTCACCTTTGGCGTGCGTTTTGCTCGCTCGTAACAATATCAATAGGATTTGTAATTTTTTCTTCTTTTATGAAGGCAATAAAATGTACAAGTTCATCTTTAAAATGTCTAGTCACAATATCATTTTCATATTTTGCGCATATGTTATCCACACAGTCATTAAATTTGACATCGGACATATTAAAATCAAAAAAAAAATCCAAAATCCAATAAAACCTCACTGTAAATCGCACTCCTTCGCGATAGATCTGCAATTAATACATCACAAATAACCTTGTGTACATTAATAACAAAATTTTCTTTTGGACTAAAATTTGTTTCGTTTAATGTTGTTTCATCAAATTGCAGTTTTCTTTTTCTTATCCGGGTTTCCCGATAGTTCCGGTTTTTGATCAATGCATTGGCGCCGATCTCTATATCTTCGAAGTTAGTCCGGACAATCTTTATAAAATCGGATAGCGATTGTAATAGATTTGTTGTAAGCAGTAAATTATATTGTGTATCTTGCAATGATTTGCTTGTACTATTTATTCTTTGCAATAATTTATCCCATAAAACAGTTAATAAAGCTGTTTCATAATATTCGAAACATTCTGCTAATTTTTTTGCCTCCAGTTTGCTTACAGGTTTTTCAGTATCCGACGTGCTAATTTTGGTTAGAATTGCTTTAATATTTTGATAATTATTTTTTAATGCAGAAACTGCGTCTGCTCTTGATGACCACCTAGTATCACTTATTCTTTTTAAATTCGGAGATGGATTTTCTAAACTATTATTAAGCATATTCCATCGTCGAGTAGAGGCCGAGAAATATACATAAAATCAAAATATTTTAATGCACCAGAACATGATTCTGCTGCACAATTTCCTATTAAATTTAATGTATGGCTTACGCATGATACGAAAACGGCTGTATTTATGTGCTGTTTTAGTCTTGCTTGAAGTCCACTGTATTTTCCTGCCATATTTGCCGCGTTATCGTAGGTTTGGCCCCTACAATTTTTAATATCTATAGACAAATCTTTTAAAAACTCAAGAATTTTTTTTAATATTCAGAATTATGGTTTTTAATATTAATAAAGCCGAAAAATCTTTCTTTTATGTCCCCAATTTTACTAACAAATCTCAAAATACAAGTAAGTTGGTCTACGTGAGATATATCCGGAGTAGAGTCTACAATTATTGAATAATAAATTGCTTCTTGAAGTTCAGCTATTTGATGTTTCTTAACTTCATCACCCATTAAACTTATGAATTCGTCACATATCGTGTGAGATAAATAATTGACATTTCCACTCCCTGGATTGCTAAATTTTTCCAAATGCAATTTTAGAAAACTGTCAAATTCTGCCAAATAATCAATGCAACTCAAGAAATTTCCTTTTCGATTGGAAGTTGTATCTTCTCTGTGGCCACGAAATGCTATTCCTAAACTCGCCAACAATTTTACTGTTGCAATGACTCGCTGTAAAACAGCTCGCCAATACTTTTGTTCCGTGGCAACCTGCTGTTCTAAGTGAGTATTTATACGTCCAGAAATAGACAAGCGTTTTTGCAGAGTCACCATAGATTTGATATGGTTCTGTGAAGTTTCGTGACCACTTAAGTCTCTAGCTAAATTTTTCCAATCTCTAAATCCTGTTGAAAATTTCGTGTACGCATTAGAAAACATTTTACAAACATAACAATAAATGCACTTACTTGTAGCTGAATATACTAACCATTGGCGAAATTCTTTTGTGCCATTTGCTTTAATACAATAAAAATTAGTTTCAGAAACATTCCTATAATAGATTCGATTTCTGTCTCCGTATTTTACTTTAAGACTTGTAATATTCCCAATATTACAAGGCTTATTTATCAAATAATGTACAATCATTTTATCTGATAAGTTTGGTGGCCACAATGCAATGTCACTGAGAAACAAATACTTGTCTTTATGTTTACCACAGTCAGAATCAGCTATTATTTTTTGCTGTATAAAATTACAAATTGTTGATTCTTGTGTTCCATTCTTAGAGCTCTCATTAATTTCTTCGAATTCACATTCTGCTTCGACTAGCTCATCCGGTTTTTCTTGTGCATATTTTGTTTTAGTTTGTTCGTCTGTCGAAGACTGGTGCAGTTAAAGGAGAGCCCGCTTCAATAGAAGCTATCTCCTGTAGTTGCGGGAAGTAATGATGTGAACATGGCTCAGTTGAGTGTCTTGGTCTTATGATGCTCTTGTCAGGTTCCTCCTCTGTACTGGCGATGAAATGAAGATGTATGCAGTCTGCCCCTGTCGAGGTGGAAGGGAGGAAGAGGATGGTGGTGCTGTCGTCCAATGGGCTTGCAGCTCCGGTGGGGAGGGTGAGTTCGGTTGCAGGTTTCAGAAGAGAGTGCAGAAGGCTAGTATTTTGGCTTTGGCGTTAAGTTAAACTATTGTTCGTACAGTACCAATCAGCATGCAGGGTTTACGTTAAGATTTTTCAAACTAGGAAATGTGAATGATGAAAGTTAGATGATTAACACATTTCTGGGTCTTAATTTGTTCGTCTGTCTTTTTAGGCTTGCATTTTATTTCATTTCGCTCACCAATTTCTTCGAATTCATTTTCGACTTCAGCTTACTCAGGGATTTTTTCTTGTGCACATTTCATTTCAGTACACTCGTCAACCTTTTCAAATTCACATTGTATTTCAACTCGCTTATTAATTTGTTTCAATTTATATTCCACTTCTGATTGCGTATCGTTTTTATCATGTGCATATTCAATTTCAATTTGTTCATTGGTTCTTTTAGGTACACATGCAGCATCTGGTTGCTCAACTGCTCTTTCTGGCTCGTTTTCCATTTTAGCTCGTTTTTCAAACGTTATAATGAATATATTGAGTGAAATTTGATATCGTTCTACATATTCGTCTTTTACTTTTTGCGTTTCGCAGCACCCGATTCAAACTTTCTTTTCGGTGGCATGGCTAATACATTTTTTAAAAAATTAGTCGCATAAAAAATATTAGCTGGACTTAATACCCGTTCCTTTGCTTCCAACGACGACGATAGCAAACTTCGTAGGAGGGGAAAGGTCATGTGGTACCAAAGGGGGGGGGAACCAAGAGAGGGTCGAAGAGGAAGTGAACGAGACAGAAGATACTTGATCCATTTTCATGTTTTTATTTTTAGTATTATTATTTTAATCCTTTCATGTAAATAATATGATAAATCTAGAATTGGATTGTTTCCTGTAATCATTTCTGCATAATCATCCCGATTGAAATATTTATATATCCGGTGTAGAAATGATTACAGGAAACAATAAATGCATATTTTATATACATATTATTATTTTAGAAATAAATTTTGAGGCCCCTTAATTTATGAGGCTCGAGGCCCGAGGCGCGCGCCTCATGCACCTGTTCGGAAATTCACCACTGCACTCCACTACGCTCAGCTAGTAGCCTGTAGGCGAAGGAGCCAAGGCAGGCTTCTGCTACTGGTGCTCCACTCAAAAGAAGCTACATCTACACTCCAATGAGCCGTCCGATTCAACTTTCTAATGCTGCATCGTCCGTCGCGTAGAATAATCAGGGACGCGCTCAGGGTTTTAGCAGAGGACCCTGTCCGAAAAGTTTAGGTTTGATAAATGTATTAACTGTTGACAATAATTTTGACGAGAAAATACATGGATATTTTAACTAAACTGAAAAAAGATGCTTTTGTTTTAAAATATGCAATTTTTTTCCTTTTTCTTAAAAAAAATAGTATACGCCTAAATATATCAAGAATATTTGGAAGTCATAGCAGCTCTCTGAATTATGCATTCGCAATCATAGTATGTCTAGTGTAATTTTAAAGCAAAAATCAATAAACTATAAAAATAAATCGAAAATTTCTTTTTTTAAATTGTTACACGAATTGTTAACATAGTCTTACTTCAGTCATCAACTTCTAAAATTTAAATGTTCTGATTACAGAAGTGTGTGTGTGAAGGTTAGAAACTAAGTATAAGAAACATTTAAAAATCTGAATAGAATTTATTTAATTGGCTACTTTAATAAGATATTTTTCATTAAAATTAGTCTACTTAATGCGCATGACATTGAAATATTCACCGAAGACGGCTGGTATTAGTAAGAATAATTTTGCCTAATTTTAAACTTTGATCTAGAAAGGCAGATGGTAGTAACTGAAGGCAAAGTACGAAAGCAATTCGCTATGAATGGGATTGTAATTTTGCATCATCTTCAAAATTTCTAAAATCTTTCTCTATATATATTATTTCTGTTGGAACGAAGAAATTATATGAATAAGAATTACTTTTGAACTAAACAACTTGTATTCCAATTCTAAAGTACGTAAATACCCTACCATAGGAAACCTTTTTTAAATGCTAATCTAGATAATCGGATACTAGATAAATATCGAAGTGAAAAATTAATATTATAGTATTAAACTTCAGGTAACTGGCAGAAACTCATGATGCCGTGGGAAAAGCACTGAAGACAGTGACTTTGAAATTTCGGCCTCGTAACGCGAATTGTATGAAAATGTAGACTTACCTTTTTTTATTAAGAAAAAAAATCCTAAAATTTAAAAACTTTTTGTGAAGAAAAAGAGAAAGGCTGTGGGAATGATGCAATATCTTTCAATAAATCACTCAAATTCCAATTCGATTGCTCACTTATATCCTATCGTAAGAATACATAATGACATTTTCAAATTTTGGTCAGTAAAGTCAAATACTATGTCAGATGAAGAAATGAACAATAGAATTAGTATCACATGCAATGACATGATATGATAATGAGTTTAAAAAAAATACACGAAAATAATAGTTTCGGAGATTTGTGCTCGAAACTCGAATGAATATATTTTCGTGACTAAATTTGAAATATATACTGATTTATACCTAAATTTACTATACATTGGACCCTAATTATTCTCAAATAGACTTCTTATCATGAAAAACAGAAAAAAATATTTAATTTAAAAAATGCATGTTGTATGGACACAAACCTTGGATTCTAAAAGTAGAAACATGCCCACTATTTCAACAACTGGCTCCAGACTTTGTCTCCCAGAGCTTCACATTAAATCTTCCCTTCGTTCTCTTACTTCCGACATTTTCCCACGGTAGGTTTTCAGACACAAGCATGTCAGAGTTTAAATGTAGCTATTATATATTTGTCCAAAATCCACTTCGTATGAACAAAAATATTCAAAATATTTATTTCAGGAATATCGAAGAAAAAAGAAAAAAATGTCCACTACATGGACTCGATCCTTGGATATCAAAAGTAGAAACGCGGTTAGTCTTTTAACCCTTTCTGGACAACAATTTTTTTATCGAAGGAAAAAAAAATTCCTCCCAAATCTCAATCAAGGGGGACCATAGGAAGCACACCTGCCCATTTTTAAAACTTTTTTTAAATCAAAATTGATAAAAATGAAGGTATGTGCCAAATTGGGTACATTGGGCATTCCCGTAACAGTTTGGCTTCACCAGAAGGCAGGCAAACTGTCACACCATTTTTAGATTGAAAAGAAATTATTCCTTATTAGCTGCCTCTTTACAATAGTTAGTCTTACTAACAAAACATATTAATATCCTTAGTAAAATTTTACCTTTCATAATTTATTTCAGTGCACAATGTGTAAATCATCAATAACTTTATTACAGTCAAATATCAGCTGGCAGCATAAAAAGTAATATGCAAGGAGGAAAACAGATGTTTTTCCAAAAAGTAAACAACAATGTATTCATAATAAATATGTCTGATGACATTTGATTGCTTAGTGAAATAAATTTGGAGAGAGTTACACATCATGATTAAACACTTGTTCTTACTGATTCTGCAGAATCTATTTGTCCAAGTCATAGGGGACACGTTTTTGGGCTGTCAGCACCACGAGTGGCCTTCCAGATTGGCAACCTTTTTATTCCCTTTCTGCCCACAAACTCCACAGGGTGAAGTTCTGGTGTTGTTTCATCTTCAGAAAAATTATCTGAAGCACTTTCTGAGTCATCAGGTGACTCTGATTCAACGTCATAGCTGGAGCTTTCACCAGCATGAGGATCATTACTATCCTCTGGTTGTACAATTACATTTTGCACAACATCCCTCCTCCTTTTCCCATAAAAATTAACAGGATTCATTTTCTGAAATGCCAATATCTAACAATGCCAAGTATAAATATTAAAACTAGCCATTTAACTACTCTTTACTCTCAATTATATAAATACGACAACATCATGAAGTATATTTATTAAATGTTAGAAATCAGGTTTCAGAGGCGATTTATTGATTTAAGTTGCTGTATTGCCGTAAAAGCCCAGAGGGACGAAATCGTCGCACACTTTTTCTTCCTTCTATTTCAAATAATCTGAAACATTAACATGTCACGATTACATATTACATTAAGGAAAACCATGAAGAATACAAAATAAATTTTAGAAACACATGAACTTACCTATGAAAGCCAAAAACTAAAAGGAAAACACAGCAAGTAGACTATCTTCCTCGTGGTTTGCTTCGACTTATTCCGATCGACGTCGAAGTTCTACCTTTCCCAGCTTGGTGGCAACACTTACTGCTGCCTGCAGATATGAATGTGCGGAACCAGTCACAATTCTTATAGTGGAATAATTCATTTAGCTACTGAGGCATAACTATTCTAATGGTGTGTGCCGAATTCGGCACACCTGACGATAAAGGGTTAAGCACTTGACTCGGATTCCTCTTCTGATGCCTCACTGTAAATCTACCCATTCGATGTCGCATACTTTTTAAAGCTGAATCGCAACATTCGTCAGAATAAAGACCCGCTTTTTTCCTACAGTGGGTTTTTAGACTTTGGACAAACTTTCATTCAAACAAATATACAAAAATTTTAATATAAAACTTATATATACCTGACCAAAATCATTCACAAATCGACTTTGAATTGAAGTTTTTCAAAATGATTTATTCAAACTTTCTGTGAGGTAATAACATTTTAGACGTTATTAAGTACATAAAAATCTATTTAATTCATTTGCATTATGTATTAATTTAAATTTATAACATTTCTTAAAACAGCGAAAAGAATCATTAAACCTTTTATGTTGCAAATCCCCCCCTTTTTTTTTCTCTCCTCTCACTGTCCAATTGAACCTGGAAATGCTGTAATTGCTCTAAATTAAATTGGAAAATATAATTAATTATTTATAGCAGTATTTATAATTTCACGCAGATTTGTAATTACTATTTCGGTAAAAAAAATTAGGTAATCGCAAATTATTTTAATTGAATTAATATTAATTCATCAAATGTAATTAATTATTCGCAGCATTTTTTAAATCTAAGTAATTGCCAAGAAGTCAGTGGCAGCTTATGAAATTAAGCTGCATAACTGTAGACCCCATGAAAATATCTTCGAAAGTTATAATTTAGTGTTGTTGTTTTTTAAAACATTTATTTGTATACGGTTTCTCCTTCCTTTTTTTTCCCACTTTTTTATAAAGGTGCCTGTAATTTAAACACCTTTCCATCCATACCGAATTTTTCTTTTCGCTTTGTAATAATTGTATTAACTTATATTCGAACAGCATAACTGACAAACTTTCTTTGAATGGAGTTTGCCCAAAATTTGATCGAAATATTTAAATTTGGAGCAAAGACCCACTATGAAACTTCATTTTTCTGGCTTATACCATTTTTTATATACCTTTGTCACAATCAGACTTGATTCCAAAAATGTGCTTTCTAAAACATAAGATTCGTTAAAACCTCGAGTTCGAATATTTTACTATTAAAACACTTTTGGTGTACTTCTTATAAAAGAAAATAAAAAATTATTTTCTTCTGAATTAAATCCGATGTAGATTTTTTTTTCTACTTCTATTTCACTGCATATACGCTTTTTAATCGGGTTCACAAAAATGTGTAGTAGATTGATTCTATTAAAATTAAATCTCAAAAGCAAAAGTCGCACAAAAATATGAATTATAAAAGTCACTTGACTTCCCTGGTGATTGATTATACAAAGGTATAGTCGTTTAAAAATTTATTTTTTATTCGAAAAATTTCAAGCTATTTGCATTATTTTGGCTTCATAGATCGATTATTTATCCACTAAGATGTCCATATTTTTAGGAATGTGCTGATCATGAATATTGAAACTTATTTCCTCGCTTAAGTGAGCTATGTAAAAGATGTAAAACTGTAAATACTCTTCTGTACTGCTCTCTAATTATCTGATGAGAAGTATGCATAGTGAGATTAATTGCATTATTAATTTGAAAAAGCAAAAGAGATAATTTGAAAAATATTGTTTCAATATACATCCAATTTATTCGGAATACATTAATTCTTGAAAGTTCCTTAATATACTTTTACTTGCCAGGGAAAGTATTTAAGTAAAAGGTTTTTTTAAAAAAAAAACTTGCAACCTTCTTAGGAAGCAAATTTCCATTGAATAATTTTTGTACGTTGTTTAGAGAGCTCACAGCAGATAAAATGCACATTTTAAATAATATAATGAAATGAACTGTAATTTTTTCGATTTAAATTTTATAAAATAGTTAGAAAAGGCTTAAGATTAATTTACTGGATTTGTTTTATACTTATTATGATTTTTTTTTCGCTAAATCTTAGTTATAGTTTGATACTTAACCGCAATTTATGGAGAATAATCAGTTTCTACAGTGGAATGGGCTGCCATCTATCGGTTTCATTCAAAGTGAATATTTTTTTAGTAGGGAAAAATAGAATCTCCTCAATATTTTTTCTTCTCCGTAATATAAATATCAGAAATGAAAGTATTCAAAAATCATTCACTTCAATGAAAATAAAACAAGACTATAATTTGTTTTCTTTACTTTAACGTTACTTTTTTAAACTTTCACTTTTTTTTTCTTTAAGTATACAATACTCCGAAAAATATTTTTAATTTTTTAATTTCTCTTTGAATTTATTGTTTATTTTAGAATTGGTACAATCAGAGAGGGGTCTTCAGAATTTCTAAATCACCTTAATTCAAATTCTGAATTGTATATTATAATAAGACTAATTATTTTCCGCTTCTTTGTAAAGTAAATCAAATATAAATTTTATAGTCTCAGCAAAATTATGAGTGCATTGTTGCAAGAAAAGAATTTGAATATTAAAATAAATTAAAATACTCACTGATGGAGAGAGGCTTGTTATTTGAATTACATATAAGAACTGAATGCCGAATAATTTCTCAGTTTGAGTACGAGCTCTCTTTAATAGTTCTTTTTAAAGTAACACCAGAAATTTCATGAGTTAAAATTTAACCAATGATTTTCTTTGTCCCACCTTGTATGGCCTTCCACCTGCAAGTCAAAAATGAGGATGCAGTTTCTTAAATAATAATTTAATTCATTATAAAGATCAACCCATTCGGATGTGTGGACGAGGTGCATTTATTTTGTTCAGGTTGTATGTTTAGAAAATTTTACAAAAAAAAAGATGGATAGTTATCTGAAGTTAATCAAATATATGAACTATTTCGATCAAATAGCTAATATCTATCCATAAAAAAAAGACATCGGTTTATTCATGAAAATGATCACACCAATAAGATTTTTAGAAAATGTATTAACGAACCGTAAGTGTTGCATGTAATTTATGCATGCTTATAGTCCCCATATCTTTTTCCGCGATGCAATTACCTCAATGTTACATGCCTAGGTGGTTGACTACCTGCATGAAACCCGATGACTGGCTGGGTATGAATCCGCGTTACTTCTGTTTCCACGGAGACGCTTTAAATCACTCACATATGGGCTCATTTATACATGTTTGAAATATATTATAATTTTTACTTTTTTTTTCAAAACAATAGGAATTAATCAACTGCACAAATTTAAAGAGATGTTGTAGCATTCGAAATTCTATAAGTCGTAATTAAGATTCACAACACTCGCTGATCGTAATAATTAATCGCGGATTATCAAAAATATTCTAGATAATTTGTCCGTTAATATTTATAAACACATTTATAATCAAATCTAATGATGTTTGAATTTTGGAATTCTCTCTTTCAATTTTTATATAAAGTAGCAATTTTAACAAAAGAAGATTAATTTTAAAACTTTGAAGATTTTTTAAACCCGTGAAATATAACAGCCATAGATAATAAATAAGCTGAAATACCTTTTTTGTTTAAAATGGTAAGTTTAATTAGCAATAAAAATGATTTTAGTGATATATCGCCATATTTTTTAAATTAATTATTTTGATTCGATAAATATTTATCAGGAAATGACATTCTCAAAGATATTCTTAGAGTAGGCAAATAAAATTTCAAATTGTCACAAGAAAGTTCGCTCTCTGATAAATTTTGAAAGTTACAAATATTAATAAAACTGAATGCACTGGAGAAAAAAATTAATTTTGAAGTTTCTAGAACACCTTCGCTGGAAATGAGAATGTGGAAATGGTGTTATACGTGTATGAAAAGCATGCTTTCAAGCAGCATGTATGGAGGATTTGGCGTCTTGGAGAAAGATATGAAACTTTGTGAGTTGCAGTGAAAGGATTGAAATTCATTGAAAAAGAGTCGAAAAACTGTTTTTTCGCTTCCTCATCTCTATGCACAGACAAAGTAAAGCTCTATCAATTTTTTGTATCGCTTTGACGAAACAGTCGTGATTTCACGACCTTTTTTTTTTTTTCTTCAGAATTTCAAAAAAAAAAAAAATCAAATTTTCATCCTTTTTGTCAAGAGCTTGTCTCCAACTTATATTCATATATTTCATTTTCCTTGGTCTTTTATACATTTTCTTTTAAATTATTTAAATTGTATTTTAGTTTTGCATCGTATTATCAATATTATCCATATTGTTTTAATACTGTATTTATAATGGTTAGTTATTTTTTCATTTTAATTACAAACAAGGATAGATAATGAAATGATTCGTCATTAGTAGATAGATACTTGTTTATGAACATATAAATTACAAAGTGGTGTTTACTGGCATTCATCAATGTTCCCGCTTAAGATAACGTTTTTTCCTTCTTTTAACAATAGGAAAATTCATGTATATATGCCAGTTCCTTTCGGGCTCCGATTACTCCAAATATCAGAAGAAAGTAATCACAAATTTAGTTTGAGAGCTTATTTGGAGCCTTCTGTTATGTCCATGAACATTGATCACCCTTACAAAAAAAAGTATGGACTCAAGAATTGGTTTCCAAATTTAGCTGGTAACTAAACTTAAATCGACGCTTAAGTTCGTCGGCGAAGCATTGTGGGAATCGAAAGGTCCGCCACAGAAAATAATCTGAATTTTTAATTCCCTTTTAAGCTTTTTCCTTTATCATTCTTAACTTGCGTCTTACATAAATGACATTTTGCATATTTATTGTTAAATTGTTCACGAACAACAATTTAATGTATTTTTCTAAATTTCTCTAAATCCTAAAAACCTAAAAATGTTTCTAAAACCCTAAAAATGTAACGCATTTCTGCAATGAAAGAAAACATTTAGTGCAAGATACATTTATTGTATATTTATTTTTAAAATACAGTGTTGATTCGACTGGCACGATTTCTATGTACTTGCAATTTTGAGTGAGCTAATCTTCCATGCAAACTTAAGGCTAAACGTTACAATAAAAGAAACAAGCAAAAACTCCTTCTTTTCATGAATGAATCGTTCCGCATTTCAGTTTACAACTAAAATTTCGAAATTAATTTCAGTAATCTCGGATCTTTTACGCTTACTACTTTATGTAGCGCAAATTGTTATTGAAGACAAGTTCCAATGCAGATTTCACAAAAGATTATGATTTCTTTAAAAAAAAACAGCATACACTTCAGATCCACCTCTCTTCGATGCACATTCGTCCATCAAGCAGACTGTAATCAGCAGTTCTCTGATCGCTCAAGAGATAGAGGTGATCACAAATAGAACGCGTGCAATACGCACAGATGCGAAGAAGGCTATTCTTTGTTTTGGAAAAGATGTCAATCATTAAGTCCTCCAATGTTTGTATTTCCACTTTCATTTAGGCTAAAATTCCTCGAATTTGATAATACATTGCTTCGGCGTTTCTATGAAATAACATCACGTTCAGATATCGCTACTAATTAATCATTTGATTTCTTTTAATTTATTGTTTGGTTTCTTACTTTCAATTAATTAATCTCACTCAATAAAGAATCGTGAGAATATCATTTGGCGTTTCATATTTTTTCCTTTTTAATTACTGAACTCTTGCAATACTTACAATGTGCATTCTTTAATAATTTATAACACTTCATATAGTTTTCAAATGAAGCTGCCTTTTATTCACTTGTTTTTGCAATAGATTCCAGAATATTCCAGTAATATCGAACTCGTGATTGAATGACTCGATATTACTTATTTGTTACTTTCAACCAACGCATTACAGAACAAACAACACATTACAGTAAAAAAATGATGTGTAGAATTTTTTCGCTCAGAATTCAGATTCATGATAATGAGGTGAAAAATCTAACAACCTTTTTCGAGCAAGAAGTAAACTGCCTCAAAAAACACAGTTAGCTGCTATTTAAGTGGTTTCGAGTCACAATATTTATTACTATGCTCAACAAATGCTTCCAAGTGTAAAACTTTAACAGGGGGTCTTTATTCTTTCGACGATACGATATCACTATTTTGAAAATAATACAGAATTCTTAGCTATAGTTTGCTATTGCAGCGGTAAAAGTTTTTCAAGAATGTATGAAATCTCTTTTAATAGTATTACTGTTTTTGTTATATGTATGTTTTTTTTAGCATTTAGTCTGGCACTTTATCTTTAAATTCACGTAAATGTTGTTTTCTATTTATCTTTAGGAACTGCATGTCGTTTGCTCTTGCGCTTTTTTCTACTCATTGCAGGTATTCTCAATCAAGTACTGCTTGTAACTCTTTCTTCGTTCAAGTACACTCTTTGACGTTGCGTAAGGATTTCCTGATGCGGAACAACTGATTTCAATTTTCAAGCAGAGCCTTGTTACTGAGGTAGCATCGTCTTTTCAGGTAGAGAAACATGTCAGACGTTATTTATCTGTTCTTGACAGTGTAGTTTATGTTAATCATAGTTATGATACTTGTCACAGACAATCTCGCTGAATTAGTCAGCGATTTAAGCTGAATTTTTGAAGTAACTTCCGAGGGTAAGGGCACTTAAGCACCCGCTCAAGTGCCCTTACCCTCGGAAGTTACTGCAGTCTCGGAAGACAGAAGTTTGATTTCTAGCGCACATGAAGATGACATACACGCACACTCACTTACACAAGCCATTTTTACAAAGGGGGCTTTTTGACACATCACACAAATAGAACATATGATAAAGAACAACAAACGCTCAGATTACGGAGTAAATGCACTATCCTTGGGCCTTCACGCCGGCAGTAATGGTTATAAAATCGCCAAGAAAATTCTAGAGAAATATTGTAGACGAGCAACTATAGAAAAGATAGCTTAAAGTGTCTTTCTTAGCCATCAAATGATGATATTATTATTATTATTTTGCGTTTTAGAATAATGCTCTAATACATCTATGTATACATGTAAATGCTTGTAAAAAATAATAGTGCCAGAAATAATCCACTTTTTTAATTTGACTTAGCAAAATTATTGTTTACATATCATGGTTGGACTGGAAAATTAACTCTGGCGATGGTCTGGATTCGAACGGAGGACATGACGTCTATCGAAAGAAGAAATTTCAGTCTCTTTTTCTGCTAGAGGATCCGAAATCGATCGGCTGATTCTGAAACAGCAAAGGAACCTGCTCGTGAAATTCAACAGGTTCGGGCTTACCAACACCTGTATTCTTAATGAAATCCTGTGTTTGAATGCGTATCAACTGCATGTATGAATAGACTTTGACCAGTTGATATCTAACAAAGAAAGGATTTCACTTTTCCCAAAGTTTACAAAATACAATTAGTAGACGTTTTGTGAACAGATGAAGCTCTTTTTATGCACCACGAAGCTAACAAAGCAACATCTAGTCCATTTCAGTACACAGAAATCGTTTGATGTCCTTTCAATCTTTTACTTTTGGAACATTCTTACTGCACTCAAAGTACTGCATAACTCCTCTGCTCCAACATGAGATTTCGTTTTTCTTTTTATAATTCAGGCAGAATTGGAAAATTTACACTGTCAATCGAAGAAAAAGAGGTTTTTTTTTTTTTTTTTTTTTTTGAAAATGCGTACAGATTTTCCCCAATCAGATATAATGATGAACTGTGGATTTTCCAACGGATCTAATTTCTGGAGAAGATATCATTAGCTAACTTTGTCATTTCCCATGGCTTTCTCGATGGCTGTTATTTTTTTTTTAATTCTAGCAGAAATTTGATTGAAATATTATTATCATGTCAGAACATGATGTTGTTTTTGGGATGAGGTTTTTTGGCGTAAACAAAAACTCGTAGGCGAAAAACAAACATTTTATTATCTGCAAGCGCATCTCAAAAAATCAGCTTTTAATAACGTGATGGCATTGTAATTAAAAAAGCTATTATTAAAAGAAATAAGTTAATGACCACTGCAAATAAAACCTAGAAAAACATCATTTTGAGCACATGATTATATGAAATGAAATAAATAGGAAATGAAATATTTTTAAACAATAAATGGGAGACATAGTTTATGGACCGTTTGCAATACTAAAGTGACTCATTTAATGAAACAATTGAAATGAATAAAAATATAATTTAACTTGCCCGAGCACGTGGTGCCTGGCCGTTCAAGAAATAATATTCTGACATGATACATTGAAATATGCATAGTAGATTTCATTTTAATCTTTGTTGTTGATTATTTTTCGGATACGGATTTTTGTTGACGCTAAAGACCTTATCCCAAAAACAATATGTTCTGACATAATAATAAAAATATAACTTAACTTGCCCGAGCACGTGGTGCTTGGCCATGATCTTCTGGTATGATACATTGAAATCTGCATAAGATATTTCATTTTTATCTTTTATTATATATTTTTTGAAACATTATTATACGTAATTTTAAAAATGTATTTAAAGTATTCAAAATCACGCATATGTCAATCAAAACTTTTTACGTATGCGTGATTGAATCGATTTCAACTGACTGAAATCATTGGAAATAGATTCAATAAATTTCAATAGGTCGGAAGTGAAAGATATGACTCTCCGAGAGGTGCGGTTTGCAAATTCGAGCAGTCAGCACTCGCCGGAAATGTGATTCACTGAAATATATGTGGGTGTGATGGGTTTGAATTCATCAGTTCACTGGTTTAGATTACTATTGGTTTATTGAAGGATTAAAAAATGGTGATTTTTACAATGAAGTTTTACTGATGAAGAATTGATTGCAATGGCATGGAGATGAACAGCAGATATTCAGTTGCTCTTTTCCACCTACGTGTGGCACTTGCAGCATTTTCAAGTTTCAGAGGAATTCTTCAACACAAAAATTCCAGTTTCGGTTCTTTGAAGAGGATCATCTCAACGGTTTCCGGTCGTGATCCTTTCTCGGCCGACGGTAGCGGAGAAAACGGTCCGAATTCCTTGGTTTCGGGGGCTCTCTCTACCCTCTTCCCTTTGACTGCTGATTCACACCTGAAGTGATGAGCGCCCTCTTGTGGAATTAATTTACCACATATATTGTACCTTCTCAAGCCTCTCGGAAATGAACTTTTGCATCATCATCATCAACCGGACTCTCCATCAGCAGCTACTGAGACGTCACCAACTGCCCACCTACTCCTACACCGCCGACACCTTCTGATTGGTCGCCACTACTCCCTCATCACCAAACTTCTTGCCGCCGTAACTCAGCCCAGTCCATCTTCAGCTACCAGACACTGAACATCCTCAAGGCTCATCGAAGAGGGCAACGTATTCCAGAACGCCAGGCCACTTCTCTACCAAAAAGGACAGGGGATAAGCTCCTGGCGGAGCTAGGTGCCCCTAGAACGAAAACTTAAGCGAACCACATCAAACACTGGTCGTATCAAAAACGTTAAGATTGTTTTGCATTCTGTATATTCATTCAGTGCTTATAATAATGCATCCATAGTGCTTATTTTTACACTGATTGTTTTCGAGCCAACAGTTGACCGCCTCCTTTGTGCTTAGAACAATGATGCCTAGCATTATTTTTAAAATCTTTTTCGAATATTTTGAAAGCGTCTACAGAATTTTCTTTCAGTAGCTATTAAAGATAATACGAATTTCTTTTTAGACGAATTGAAAAAAAAAATATTGATAATGCTGGACTTGTTCTTTCTTCGTTTCTCATATATCTATGATTTCGAAACCTCGAGTATTTTTTTCAGTTTATTTTTATAAGACAAACCAGAGAGAATGGGTACATTCCAATAAAGACTTCGCTTCACATAAAATCCCGTGTAGTGGGCAAAATCATGAGGGCTGAGATTTTTATTTTCAGAACCCCGCACACAAGCATTCTGCACTTCGTGGCACAATGAAGAAAATCAAGCCTTTTCTGAATGCCTTTCACTTATCGAATGAAATCAAATTTGACACTGAGCTATCATTTTCATAATAAGATCAGATATTAGATTCGACACATCTGAAAATGCATAGATCGATTAACAGTCAAATTTTTAAAACATTTGAAAATTTTATGGCAGTCTACATTTTACGGACCAAAATTTCGTACCAAAGTCACGAGGGTTCAGGCTTATCGCGTTTACATATATACATGTTACGGATCTACATCGTAAGTGCCAAATTTATTTTCAAAATTTTATTTTTATAGTTCCTTACTTTTCTTATAATTATTCACTCATTTGGACTGGAATAAGGAGACTTTTTTCGAATTACATTCAAAATTGGTGAAATGTACAAATTTGGTGTAAAACTAAATTTCATGGGTGTGATTCAGCAACCTTTTTGAGTTATCGAGCTCATAGATAGACGTGATTTTGAAAATGTGCTTATCGCACAAGGAATCTAAAACGAGTCAAACTCTCGAGTTCGAATTTTTAAGCGATGATAGTACTTTCTCTTCCCATATACGAAGTATGTCGTATATCTGTAGTCAAGAAAATAAATAACTAGAGTGGTCTCTCCATAACTTTTTCGCATATTCTCAAATGAAAGTGCATCTTCCATGCCATTATCTTACAATAGCCATGAAATATTAACCTTCATCTCAAATTTATCACTTTTCCTGAATCTATCATGTATTTTTTCAGAGATTAATCCTAAAAGATACGAACATCGAATTTGTTTCTTAAGTACGTATTTATCCAACTAATTGACGGCAAAATTTGGCATAGAACTATACTTGTTGTCTCAAAAATCGCATATTTAATTTGATATATTTGCATCATTGCATTTTTGAGTAATCCCATTTACATGGTTTTAAAATGACAGGCTTACTGACGAGTTCGGCTCAAAATTTGATGGGTTTCTACTCTATAGATATTCGAACTTCGTAGCGTTGATTATTGATCTATTTATTATCTCCCCACCTGGTATTTATAGTGTTCATTTATACTCGAACAACCAAGGCAGACAGAACTTCCTCTTACTCAAAATTTCATAGAAATTTTCAAATTCGGTGTAAAGTCCATATTCCAAATTTCCTCCTTCTAGCTCAAAGCTTTTACCGATTATCTTTGTCGCAGACAGATCAACACCATGCCTCTAGTATATTTTTCGAACTGAGGGAGGTTTGTAACCCCGAAATTCGTGGACGATTGCACTGCTGTCCCTCCACTTCGTAAACGATAAAGTAAAAATTACACTTTAGGGTTCATTTATTTAAATTTGATTGCACATGAAATGAATATTTATTAAGCCTCCTTCAATTCAGAAACGCGGTCAAATTATATTTCAAAAGATATAAATGTCCTAATATCTATGGGTCATGTCATATAATCTGTTCAATGACTCATCGTTTTCTTTTTATTGCTGAAAAGGAATTTCACTCACTTATCTTGCATAAATATCCGCAAAACGACAACACGCCCTATCTTAGTTATTATCTACTGTAAAAACCGACACTACCTGCGTCTTAAAATTAATATAGATTTGCCCTTTTGGAGTTATCGTTCGATTTCAACTCACTGAACGATATGCTTTTTTGGTTAGTCTCCACTATTGGTGATAAAAGCTTCCGTTGTGATATCTCCCTTTGAACCTCAGACTCTTGCTGCGATAGCAGATAAAAATAACACTGTTTAATAACGAATGAGTCTCATGATAGT
Source organism: Argiope argentata (assembly GCA_026289955.1). Taxonomy (NCBI): domain Eukaryota; kingdom Metazoa; phylum Arthropoda; class Arachnida; order Araneae; family Araneidae; genus Argiope; species Argiope argentata. The sequence continues at coordinate 228,588 of JAOUZG010016848.1, read as the reverse complement.
AAAAAAGTTGCGCAACTGCAACCATGACTGTAATAGATTTACGGCGATGTTTAAAATGGGAATTTCTTTCGAAATTCTGCTCGCTGTTCCACTTCGGTAACGTCTGGCTTCGTAAAGGGAAGAGGGCGTTTATTCGATGTCGTTACCTAGACAATTATAGGACAAAACAGGTCACGTTTTTACTTTGTTTCTTTCTCGTATACGGACAAAGGGGTGTAATCACAAAATTCGAGCTCGGGAAATTTTAATTAATTACTACGCTTTCGACTGCCCTGAGTTCGAAGAACAAATTGTAAGCATCATGCCAGTCTGTGAAAAAGATAACTCAAAGATGGATGAAGTTTGGTAAACGATCTTTACATTAGATTTGCTGATCACGTCTTTCTATAAAGTCCTATACAATTTGAGGTATATATGTTTGTCCGACTGTTCGAATGCAAGTTACCGCAATAACTACTAGATGGGGGAGAGCTGGATGAATCAAGTTCATTTCAAAAATGTAACATCTATATTGTAGACAGCAGTCCAACTTTGACCGGCTCCCGCCCTACACTTTCAGAAGCATGCAATTCGAAAATACAGTGATTAAAATGCTTCAAATATTGTACTAGATTTTTTTTTCTTTTTACTCAAACTATAGATCTGTGTCGCATTTTAGTTGTAATCGGTTGAGAAAAAATTACCTCTAAAACACACCTTCAGCAGAGAGTTGGAGAGGATATTTTAGAAATACTTTTCCTGCTTATTAGAGAACACTGCTAACTGCAATGACTCTCATAATAAGACTTCTGAAAAAGATTTGCACATTTTCAAAGATCATTACCTCTTAAACCTAAAATTTGTTTAAATAAATATAATAAATAAACAATGACAAAATCTATGCGAATATCATAAATAAAAAAAAGCTAGATGTATGAACTTTTATGCAGGATTAATTTCTTGAAGCGTATTAGTGTCAAGTTTTAAAATTCCAGTTCTATTAGAAGATAACACCTTTCAGTTTGTCTATTCTTGTGTGTTGAAACGTCAACTAATAAACGCAACGTGTTAGGAACGTGAAATTCAATTTGCAGTTATGACATATGAACTGCTCTTTATGGAATTTCACATTCAATTTTATTGTACAATGTTGTACTGGTATTGTAGATTTTCTAAGTTGTAATTTTTATCGCTAAAAAGATGTATTGTAACTATACATGTTAATGTTTGCTGGCTAGTATGCTTCCTATAACTGACGTGATGAGGAGTGCATAGCTCAATCATTGGAACAAAGAGGAGCGGTTATATAAAGATCCGTTATAAACGACAGATTGATGCACATTCTTTCTCTTTCGAAATGATTAATCAATACGAACAATACAAGCAAATCGAGTCTCCACATTATCCTAAACAATTTCTCCACTTAGTGATTCAAAATTGTGTTTTTATACAAACGTAGCTGCAAAGAGGCGAATAACTCTTGCGGAATCATTTAAGGAGATTTCGAAAATACACTCCATCTAATCAAAGAAATGTATGAATGAGTGATCAGCATTAAGCCACTGAGCATATGAATAATAGGTGCAAATAAATTTTCTTATTTTAACTTTAAATAAGTTATTGAATGATAAGAAAGGATACGAATTTCTTTGAACCTCTAACTCATTTACTTGCAAACGATAATTGCCGATAAAGAGTAAAAATTGACAACACAATGCTTAAGTCAATCACTCTACACTCAAATTTTACATCGATTGAGGAGGGGGACACTAGTTTTGTAAAAGAAAACCAAATTCATGTAAAATTAAAATTGTTTGATCTGAAAATAAACTTAAAATTTGGCCGACTGCGATTGTTTGATGGCCATTGAGCTCGTGTTTCCCAAAGAATAGATTCATAAATGCGAATGAATTCAATATACGATTTCTCAAAAAGTGAGAGTTGCATATCGACTGAACAATATTCCGATTTTTGAGATTATTTCGCAAATTATTTCAGCGTATGCGCACAATTTTTTTACATGCCAGATTTACTCCAATACAAGAATTTTACAATTAACTTTTTCTTCACATGAACTTTTAAAAATAAATACAAAAAAAAACTGTTGTATTTTTGCTATTTATGCTTATTTCGTGATTTTACAGAATGCGATATTTTATTGAGTGAAACTTTGTTTGAGAAATGTATAATAGTTTCACAAATATCGACAAAAATTCATAATATTTATTTAATATCTTGAAAATCCATAAAGTTATTTTCCATTCATATTTATCTGGGTTCTAGACAGATGCGCAGACATTTTCCAAAAATGTGTTTTTCAAACTGAAGGTTGTTTAAGATGTGGAGGTTCGTCGAAATTTCAAGCTCGAATTTTTGAACGATTTCAATACTGCTCTAAAATTTGTATAAGAGAAGATAAAAATCAGAAATCTAAAAAAGTTAATTTAGAATAGTTTAAAGCCTGACCATTGGCTGACAATTGTGTTTTCTTCCTCTCGAAACCGTTTGCGAATAACAAATTATGAATTAAATAAAAATTAGAAAATTAAAAAAATAACAAATAAAATTTAAAGAGAAAAAAAGGCACAGAAATTAATGTAATATCATCAAAAACATGTCCGGGTTTTTTATGGATGACCTCTTTGGTTGTCTGATTTCTCTACTCTCACTGTTCGCAACCGATCTCTCACAAGTTGAAGCCGTTTCGTCGTATATATCAGAAGCATACGTGTCTTTTGTTCGCAAAAGCTTTAATTTTTGTGCTTTCGTTTCAAATGATTGGCTTTAGATATCACTAAATTATTACTTTTACAGCAATTAAAAATAGTGACAAAAGATATGCATATTAAATGAAAGAGAAAATGAAAATAATAGATAGTTCTAAGTTTTGCTATTACCTGGCAATTTCTTTATGTCCAAATAGTCAACGTTCATTTCCTTTTTAAAAAATTGAAGAGCAATTGAAGTAAAATTTAAAAAGAAATGAAACTGTTACCACTGAAGAAGTAAAATTTTGAATTTTCAAATGTTATGAAAACATTTTTTGGAATAATTTTTTGCGAAGTTATTGTGGAAGAAATGTATCATTTTTTTCATGTTAAACTGAATAACTGGATATTTAATCAATTTTTGTTCTTAGAAAAGCCGACAATATTCTTCTTCTTTTCTTAAATTATAAATGTGCAAAATTTGGTGAAATTCGGCGCCTTTGTTTACGAGGACATGCAGAAAATCCATGCACAGCCATGATGGATTTCATTTAAATGTGATTACAATTGAAATATTCTAGAATTTAAAAACTTTTTTCGCAACTCCCGTGATTTGAGAACAAAATGTAATTAATCCATTGATCAAATGATAACTAATATTCTCCGGTTGCTTCATTTAATTGAGTGGCTACAGTTAATCTGCCAAAACGTTAAAAAGAGTGACGTGAATCACCTCAAAAATAATTAAGAAAAAAAATTCTTAATAAACAAAAAGAAAAACGTTTTGATAATTGAGAAAAAAAATTATTTACTACGCACGTATTCAGTGTTGGCTTAATAAATAGTAGATTTTTGCTACTAACAAATTTGTTGGTAGATTTTCTCTATTTAAACGACGCGCTTTTGATTACCTGCTAGTTCGCCAAAGTTAACCTCTCGCAGTAATTTCCAATTTTCCAACCAATTTTTTTCTGTAATTTGATCTCTTAAGAGTGTGCTCAGAAAACTACATTAAGTTTCATATTGTGAGAATCTAAAAACTCATATTATTACAGACATTTTGCAATACATTGTATATTTCTAATTATGTATATGCATCTCTCCGAATTTTTGCCAGCTTCAACAAAATGTGGGGCTTAAAATTAAAACGGCGGTGGCAAAAAAAAGCCTTAAATAAGCACATAACTCTGAAGCCAGGCTTTTTTTTAATTGACTACAAAAATTTGAATCATTCAGATTTGAAGTCTTACTATAAGGTTTTATGATAATGGGGACTCGACTGACAAGAAACGGGACCACAATGCTTTAAAAGGGGATTAGAAAAGGATAAAGGCAGATAATTTGAAGATCTCTGACCGAACTTGGAATGCGAAACTGAGTCGCTAAGAAATATTCTCCGTAGCTGTTAGAAAATTAAGGTCACCGATAACCAAATTAACTTCAACCAAAACCATTTTTTGGTAATAGAAGACTTGCTGGATTTAGATGTAATCGAGCAATGCAATTAAAAAGGATCAAAATAAGGGGATTGTGTCACTTGCGCTCAATCCCATTAGAGCTAACTCATTAGAGGGTGTCATTTGCGCTCACATGGTAGGTTTACTGGAATTTAATCACTTTTGGCAGGAAAACTTGGCGTGCATCTAGAGGGGCTAAAGAGAATGTACGTTTCTCGCATTGATAAGATTAAGTGACATAATTAAGGGTCCTTATCTTCGAAATATTCTTTTTTTTTCCTCACGGTAAAACTGTAACATTTTCTTTAAGAACGCTAAATACATTTTTAATAGTTTATTTTAGATTAGGGGTTAGATTAAATTTAGATGAAAAAGGGAGAGCGAAAAAATATATAAATCTAGCTCAGGGATGCACAACCTTTTCAGGATGAGGGGCCAAAATATGAAAAGAGATCATGGCGAGGGCCAAAAAAGCACATGAATGCTAAAAAATATTAAAAACGCGAAAACATTGGAGTTTTTTTTATGGCAATACGCATGAATTACAATTATTACTTTACTTATTTTATTCATGCACACATTATGCAATAAATAAATGAATAAAACACAAACATTATAGCTACGATTACCTAAACCTAAAAAAAAAGAGATTCCTGCTAAAAAGGGTGCAAACTTGAAATAGAATAACAGAGGAAAACTTTTTGGTAATTATACAGAGAACGCAATTTAAATTTTGAGAAAAAAAATTAATAATCGAAATTAGTAAAAAAAATGAATTTATTTAAAGTTATTTATTTTATGTTGGGCTTAATATTAGTTGTAGCAATGCGTAGAACAGCAGAAAGGTTCTCATCTCATTCTTAATTTTGATTTGTTTAAATTCATTAGTGAGAAAATTTGCTTACAAATGTAAGTGCTTTTAAGAAAGTTGCACATGCAGCTGCATTTTTCTTTAAGCATAAAAATTCCTATAGCAAATCTTTATAAAATTCTAATATCGGTTTACCTTTGAACTGATTTTTGAAAAAAAATCAGACTTCTGTAAATCAATTTAGGCTAACTGCATACTCTCATCCACTAGATTAACATCAACAGAAAATGGAGAAGAAAATTCATTAAATTCCGTTTGGCACTTTTCAAAATCTGAAAAACGATCATCAAATGCTTTATGAAATATTTGAATTGGATCCTCATACTGCATTTTCATGTGTGGAAATTTTTCACGTTCGCGAGCTTCTCCTATACGAAAATCGTATTCGCCGTTAGCCATGAAGGGAACAAACTGAAAAGCTTCGTAATAAAAAGTAAATAAACTTAATGGACAACTGTTAATTATTTATTCTGATGTAGAATCGTTTTCTTTTCAGATTTTTATCCTTTTTCATTTGAAAAAAGTCTCATTTTATTTTAAATTAGTCATATTTTATTAATAACATTCGCGGGCCAACTTCGAAGGCTATGCGTACCAATTTTGGCCCGCGGTGCATAGGTTGTGCATCCCTGATCTAGATGATAGAATAATCCGAACAGTAAAAAAATATTCTTTTGACAAGGACTTAAAGAGCTGCCTTGTAACTCTCGCTAATATAACAAAATTGTTATAAAATTATTTTAAAGCAATGATTAATAAAATTTTATTTGAAATTTTTTTAAATAATACTAATAATAATTGAAAAATAATTCAATAATAATTGAAAAATAATTTTTAGTAATAAAATAGAATTGAAAAAACTAAGCAAGTGTAAACTTGAAGAAATAAAAGGCTTTTAGGTAATATGAATATTTTTTCATGCATTGGTTACTCTTTCTTACTTTTTTTGCATATATTAATCTTTCTACTTACCATCAATGGTTAAAATTGTATTTTAGTTGCAGTGTGAAAGAGAATATTTTGTGTATTTTAAAAACTGTTGAATTGAAATAATTTATTTGATTTGTGTTATATATTTGAATAATAGCATTTTCTTAATAAGCTATTTATATATACTTACAAGTTTTTTTTGTTGATACATTGAATAACCACTTTACAATGTTGAAGTATTTCAAAGAAATTTTTAAAACGCACATGTCTACTGCTAAATAATTTTATCTAATTATCTTAAAGATGATGATGAAACTAAAAGCAAATGCATTTCCTTAATACTTATTTGCTATCACATTTGATAAGATATTATGCTTCAAAGTTTCTAAATTATTCAGCATGAAATTATAATATTTATTTCCTTGTAAATTATAAATTTAAACAGCAGTTATGCTTTCAAAAAATCCTTCTTAAAATAGTCGAATATTTCAGTTGGGGAAAAGACTTGAATAATTATATAACAATTTATGTAATTTGAATAAAATTGTCTTCAACGGAAAATGAAACAAAGTTTGTTTTCCCTCATATAAATGTAAGGCAAGAAAATGTCCAAATTAAGGTCAATTTTTGAAATTTTTAAAAATGAAAATAAAATAATTATTACATTTTTAGCCTTTCCTTAGAACTACTTAATTTGTTTGAATATTATACAATGCCAAACTATAGTTTATACTAAATATGGAAAAATCTTAATAACCACCCTGATTGTGATATAGTCAAAAATAATTAAATAATCTTTTTAAAAATTGTCACTAAAAACTATAATATTAAATTTTAGAATAACAAACCTATAAAATAATTGTTAATTTCTCAAATATTTGCAATATAGCTGGAAGGAAATTGAAATAATGTTTGATAACTTGTCGTTTAAAACTATAGGTGTATAAAATTTTTATTATAACAATTGTAGATATAAAAGTGTGAAATTTTTTAAATCTCCAAAGCTTTCATGTCATTTTATGTTTTTAAACTCGCTAGTACTCATGTTTTATGTCATTTTAGTAGAAATAAAATTATATTATTTATATAAATCAGATTCATTTAATCAGTTCAATAGTACAAAATGGGTTTTGATTTTCTAGTTCCTATCAACATATAAAATCTAAACTCAAGTTTGATATTTTATGAACTGTAGCATTTCTTTTTTTATTCGTTTATACCTCAAGATATAAAAGCACACATATTGTTTGGTGTCTTTTTATACTAATTATAATTTTTTTCTTTAGTTTTTTTCCAACTCCAGTTAATGATAATGATTACAAATGCTTTCTGAGAGTATAGATAGACCTCTTGATCTGAACATCAAACTCAAAAAATAATTAAAATTCTAATTTAAGCCTCTTTGGGGGAGCCTCCTTCCACCCCTCAAAAAAGAATAACCTAACATTATTAATTTCAAGCTGTTTAAATTCTATTTCTGCTTCGCTAAAGCCTATAACATATTTACTACCTTTTCAATAAATTATTTTAAAAAATATCCTGGAATTGTATTGATTAAAAGGCATAAAAATTTGTTCCAAATTAACTCCTTCGACACCTATTCAGAATTGCATTATAACACTTATTAATAACACTTGGGCATATGTTATAGGGTTCATGTGATATAAGGACTGACTTTTTGAATTAATCAGCAAAGATTTATCAAATATCCACTGATAAAGTTAATCCATTTCTTAGTTTAGATATAAGTCTTGGTATTTAAGACCAGGGATAATGATTTCCCGCCCTCATTTGTACACTTAGCTTTCGTGAATTCCGTTGTGTCGTTCCGTGTTCTGTCGTTCTGTGTTGTGCACATCGCCTTCGCTTGTAAATAATGCCTGCTCCCGTGATGGAATAAAAAGAACTAAAAATTCAACCTGTATTCTCCATGATTTCGGCCACGACTCTGCTATTTATTCTCAGCAAATCATTTAAATGTGTTTTTTCATTATATATATATATATATATATATATATAT